>ML811396.1:0-43245 GCA_009831015.1 Picea engelmannii | reverse complement strand
CAGAGGTCCTTGCTTTCAGCCGTGTTTATACCCCATGAAGTATTTACACCCCAGAAGTATGTACACTCTTCCACGTGGGGGAGTGCAGAGGGGGGGTACCCCCTCTGCGGGGTCCAGGGGGCCTATCCCCCCGGCTAGGGGATCTGGGGGCAAGCAGGGGTTCAGGGGCGAAGCCCCCGAAGAAAAAATTGCCTTGTAAAAGTATATTGTAATTTCATTGTAAATCTGGACCGTTCATTATAAGGTCGCAGAGCTAACGGTAGAGATTATGTTAGGGTTTTTTGCCCTAGAAGGAAACCCTCTTTTATGAGGGAAATGTATTGTGGCTATGGATGATGGTGTATATTGTATTCTGAGAGAGGAGACTATGAGAGAAAGAAGAGGAAGTTACAGCGGGTTTTTTTGTAGGTTGTATCCCTTCATTTGCTGGATAATAATAAAGGAAGGACCTGACAATTTCTCTGGTGGACGTAGCCCACACTGGGTGAACCACGTAAATCTGTGTCTCTCTTGTATTGTGTGTCTTCTATGTTTTGTTTCTTCATTTGTTTTATTTTATTGCTCCGCGGTCCTGTTTTTCTAACATGTTGTCTACAGTTGGAATGTAGCAGAACACGAAACACAAAAGATAGCACGCACCTTGGGGTTCAAAGGGCATTCAAAATGGGAAAATATACAGTACCTTGGGTGGCCATTATCATTAGACATAAACAGAGTCAACCTGTGGGAAGGAGTTTTAACAAAAATCAAAGGAAAAATCGATGCCTGGGGAGGACACTGGCTCACCCATGGAGGCAAATTAACCCTGATAAAAGAAATCATCTCCTCACTACCGATCTATCAAGCGTCCTACCTCCTCGCACCTAAATCAATAGCTGGGAAAATCAACAAACTGCTAAGAGACTTCTTGTGTCATGGTGGGAAAGGGAATCAACGAAAGTTTCACTTAGTCAGTTGGGAGACAGTAAAGCGGCCTTTAAGAGAAGGTGGGCTACAGATTCGAGATCCATATCTTGTCAACATAGCTCTTGGTTGCAAAATCCTGTGGAGGATGCATAGCGACCCCACTCACCCTGTCAGCAAAATGTTAATACATATATATATTCCAAATTCCAGAATCAGAAACCTTCAAAACATCACGAGCAGGAATACCATGCTGCTATGGTAGTTGTGCATGAAAGGGGCGCGATTTTTCACCCAAAATCAGTACCGTGTCCCTGGCAATGGCAAACGAACCTATATCTGGACAGATCGGATAATGGGGAATCTGCCCCTTGCTTTAAATGCTAGCTTGACTGAAATTCGCGATTTTCTTGAGCATAGAGGAATGCATATCATCAATGACATATCAAAGTGGGACGAAGATGGCTCCTGGTCAGATTGGCAATTCGGAAACGTCCCAAATCGCCTCCTCCAGCAACTTGAAATGCTCAAAGCAGAGCTTCGAGAGGCAGCTTCTGTGCATAAGACAGAAAAAGACATTTGGGGTTGGGGACCCACAGGAACATATTCAGCAGCTAAAGGCTATGCTCTGCTACAGCAACAGAAAAACAAACCACTCTCGACAAGTTTTTGGTTGGAGGTATGGGACTCAATGGCGATCCCGAAGGTAAATTTCTTCTTCTTGACACTAATGCACAAAAATATTTTGACTGGTAAAAACTTATTGAAAAGAAATATTGCCGGTCCACACAGATGTTCTTTATGCAGAGAAGACATGGAAACCTCGGATCACTTGTTTGTAGACTGCCATTTCGCAAACAAAGTCTGGCAGCTCTTCCTCCATGGCCTGAAGGTCGCTGCCCCCACCAACATCTCAGTAGTTGATCTATTCACAACTTGGAAGGATAGTTACCCTTCGCTCTCTTTGAAAACATTATGGGCCAGAGTCTGGATCTCCATCCCCAAGTACGTGTGTTGGAAGCTTTGGCTTGCAAGAAATGAGCAAATTTTCAACAACACAGAGTGGACCCCCAATATGGTAGCAGCGAAAGAAAAAGGCCTCCTTCTAGAAACTTTGATCTCTCAAAACCACAAAACCGACACCTCACTGCAGCAGGAGGAAAAGAAGTGGTTCGGCGCCTCTGTGTTGAACCTTTAGATCCATAGCACTGAAAAATCCCATCTTGAAACAAAATGGAGGCTACGAGATAATCACGACATATTCCAGAGTTGGTGGCAAAAGAAAGGAATAACTTCATCCTTCTTCGATGGCGCCTCCAAGGGAAACCCTGGGACAACGGGAGCTGGTGGAATCATTTACTCTAGTGAAGGGAAAATACTTGAAACTCTTTGTTGGGGACTCGGAGAGTGAACCAACAATCAAGCAGAAATCATGAGTTTGATAAAAGTCTACCAGATAGCCAAGGAAAGAGGACATCGGGAGCTACAAGCATTTGGAGACTCTGAAATCCTGATCAAAATGATACATTCGAGAGGATAGTTTAATGATGCTGGCCTAAACAATAATCTTCAAAGGTTAAGACACATTCTAAAAGACTTCACCTATTTCAACTGTTATCATATACTCAGAGACTCAAACAAAGAAGTAGACAAATTAGCCAACAAAGGATGCCTCTTGGTCCAAGGAGAACTCAGCATAAACGATGGAGACCCAGTAAAAAATTGTATTCCTTGAAAAGGACAACAACTTGTAAAAGAATGTAGAAGGTAGAAGGCTTTTCTGAAGGTTGTAAGGCTGCGACTAGCTGGATTTTCCAATTAATAAAATTCATAACCGTTTTAGTTATAAAAAAAATATTATTAGAGAAGGAAAACTACAATCTTGAAAGGGAAGAATTTTATAGTAATGTTTTTATAAAGAAAAGAAAAGAAAGAAAGAGTATAACTAAAATTAAATGTTAAAAATTATATAATTTTATTGAAAATAATGTTAAGATGATAGAAGGAATATTGACTTTCTAGCACATATTATTTATGATGAAAGTATCTTTTGGTTATGAAGTAAGATTGAAAAATGTTTATGATTAGTTAAGAGTTTGTTTTTATTAGTAGTATAGTTAATTGCTCAATATCTAAAAGCATTTTATTAAATGAAAGTTTTCCCTCTTATGAATGATCAACTATGAACTAGTTATTTCAAATGATATAACTTTTCTTAAATAAGAGTGATCAATCAATAAACTTGACTATTATATATATATATAATAGTCAAAATATTGATCGCACTACCAACCTTTCTAACCTCTTAACTCAACAAAAGTATGGTGATTTTGGAAAGCTTTTCTTAATGCTTTTCTAGAACAAAAACAAAATTCTAAAGAATCACAAGTAATCACTTATCGTCTTAAGGTCTGATAGACCAATTAAGTCTCAGTGAAATTTAATAATCATCATCATCATATATATATATATATATATATATATAAAACTTGTTTCCAATATTTCTAAAAAACAAAAATGATAAATTATGGTAGTCAATTCAAAGATAAAATCAAGAGTAAATTCAAAGATATTATATATTCTAAAGTTGTAAAATAAAAACAATACTTTTGATACATATTCATGATTAATGTTAATTGTATCTATGTAAAATTTAAAATCGTGATCAATACTTTTTTATGTTAATTGTATTTAAGTAAAATTAAAATGAAGAATCAACTAGAAATATTATTGCAGACACAATACACTTAGCGCTTCACCTTGATTTTATTCTAGATCTTAGAATAGTGAATCTAGAATTCTAAAAATAACTAATAAGACTTATTTGTTCATATCTACATTATTCTCCAACACTCCCCTTAACTCAATACTATGAGAAATCTTATCTTTTTTCTGGTATAGTCTTCATCATCATCTATATCCACTTTTGAAATCTTCATAGACTATGCTCTTGTACTTAACCACTCATTCGAGTTGCCACTTGATTCTTTGAAGATACAATTACTTGAGACTATCAATTTGAATTTGTAATGACCGGATTGTTAGCCAATCTATTGACATACTTCTTTCTATTGAAATATATGGTATTTCGTTGTATTCACTGGTTATCTAGGAAAATAGTTTATTCTACATTACATCCCTCTATCGAAGTACATGGTCTATCGCTATATATTTGTCAGTTTTCTAAGAAAGTATTATAGGTACAAAATGTATCCGAAAATCAATCTTATAACATGACCAACATTTATTTTACTCAAGCTCACAAACACACAAACTCACAAACATAGAAAGAACCTCAAGCTCTTTAAAAATGTTTGAGAGACTCTTCATTAAATTGATCATCTTCGTCAGATTCTGGTGAGTCTCCAAAATGGATTATGCATTTAAAAGATCATTGGCATGGATTCTACAATTCCATGTTGTATGTCCAAATTTGTGGTAGTAGAAGCATTCAATTGTTTGTGGAAGTAGAAGCATTCAATTGAACCCCTGATTTTTCTCATCCTTCCCTTGGAAAATTGTGCAATTTTAGTTGGAGAACCAACATCTGAGTCTCTTACATTCATCCTCTTTTATTCTACTAAAAGTGATGCTATCATTTCTTCTGATGATTGAGAAGACATTTTACTTAATGCAAATAGAATATTGTTATACTTGGATGATAGACTATTTAATATGATTGCTTTAGCATCTTCTTTATCTACATTAGCACCAATTTAAGATAACTTCCTTACATGGATGATTTTAGGGGCTAAATTTCGCTCATGGGCTAATTTTCCATGCTTTTTCTGAAAACAATATTCGCTATTTTAAAAATGATTCGCCCAAAATTCTATAGGATAAAATTATTTACCTTAAAAATCGCCAAAAATTTATAAAAATATTTATAAAATCCTTAGAAATTTGAATATTTTTAAAAAAATATCGCTAAACATTTATAGTTGGCATATGAAGGATTAGTAAGATTCGTCAAGGTTTCTACATTTTAAAATAAATTTCCATCCTTAAAATCATCCCTACTTCCTTATATGAGTAATTAGATCATTTATGTGATTACAAAGAGATGTCTCATCATGAATTTTAAGACTAAATAACTATAATTCTAAAGAGAAATTTGCATTTATAATTTTTTCACCAAATAACTTGTTCAATTGCTCCCAAATTTCTTTAGATGTTTTTTTTAAATCATAATGTAGCTAAGTGTTTGAAGTACACTATCCAATGATATCCTTAGTGTTGGGCAGGAAGTTTTGGGGATGGAACATTGAGAAGAGATGAAGTACATGGAAAATGTGTAGGAAGGGAGAAGACATAAGAAGATCAAGAAGATCAAGAAAGAAGAGAGAGGAAAGAGGAGAAGATGCGGGACAAGAAAGAGAAGCTATCAAAAAATCTGTGAAAACCAACCGAGCATGAGTTGTATCCAACTCATGATGAGTTGTCTCCAGTCAAGCATGAGTGGTAGAAAACTCATCATGAGCTTTCAAAAGACTCTGATTATAAGGTACAAATATGTAAAATACTTGGGAGTTCGAGAGATCCCTGAGGCCGAGGGAAAAAAAAAGTTTAAGAGAGAGAGCACTGTAAATAAGTTATTGATTTGAGGAATATTGTATGCTAAGCATCCATTGTACCTATGGCGTCGTTTAAGGACCCAACAAAACACTTGTTTCCTAGTGTCCCTCGCTGATTTGAGGAAACAAAAAATTATGTTTTTGTCAATTTATTGTTTTCTCTTAGTTTTGGGTTCTTTGGACACGCCCCTTGGCACATGGTGGAATCATGAGTGAAATCCACTCATATAAGATGCTGCAACTTTGCATATAAGATGGAATCTATAATTTTTAGATGTCATGAGGCTACACATGTTTCATATTCAGCTTATGATGGTACATATGATGGAATGTTCAATGTTAGATGTCAAACTTCACATGTTTTATACACTCAAATATAATAAATAATCCAATCTTTTGTGGACGTAACCCAATGTTGGGTGAACCACGGTAACTGTGTATAGAAATGTATGCTTAGATGTTAACCCATGGTACCTGTATATAATTGTATGCTTAGATGTGTCAATTCAAGGATGTAATGAGAATGTATGGTTATCTTTGATGTTGTTGATGATATAGTAGTGCACAGTAACCATGGCTACATGTTTAACCCTGCAATGGTATGAATATATGAATGTGTGCATGTATAATTAAGTAAATATAGGTATAACATAGTAGGTTTCCAATCGTTCCGTCACCATTGCAAAATATTGGTTCCTACAATTCCCATAAAGACACCTTGGGTGAGACTTCGCCTCCTTGTAGGTGATGCCAAAAGGGACGGTGTATGTAGGGTTTTGTTGGACTAAGTAACTTGAACCCAGGGTCTTGAACCTACCTGCGTGCACACCAACAAATGGTTCTATTGTCGAGACCCATAACATGGAAGTGAGGGAATGTTTTTGAGACCAACAAGGAAGGAGATAACCGAATGGTTGGAGAAAAAAGAAAAAGAATTTTCCCAGAAGGAGAATCAAAATCCTTGGCTAAAGAACAAACAATGCCTACAAAGGTATGTGTACACAGACTTGCATGATATATTTTTCGGTGAATTCCCAAATATTTTAGTAGAATGGTTGGATAGAGTTGTGGAAAATACCGGTAGACACAAACCAGCCATGTGAAAGAACAAGAATCCCGAACTAGTTAAACAAGTGGACTCAGTAGACAACAGGAAATCCTGCGCAGTGGAATTTTGGCTCGATAGTATATTGGAAGGCTACATAACATAATTTTCCATAGACTGTACTGAGGCTTACAATGTCGCAAAAAGAGATTTCTTTAAGGGCCCATGAGAAAGATTCATAAATGTGTTAGATACCTGGATAAAAATATTGTTATGTGATAAGGAAGTTATCGTGATGGATTCCGATAACTAAATAAATTTTCCCACATAGAAGGACTGGGGTTTTTGATCGAAAGATGACCTCAGGGTATGAAAAATGAACAAAGGAAGGAAAGACTGAAAACACAGGAGAAAGAGGAAGGGATATTAGAAGTAGAAGACAAATTTCGAGTTCTGCACAGTGGGAGAAGGTACAAGAAGTTGAGAACTATGACTGAAGAGAGAGAGAGAGAGTATCGTAGTGAGTATCTGAGACATCGAGCATATATCTGTATCATATAAGTACAACAGACAAAGGGAAAAGAACAATATATCAAGTTCAGTCCAGTAATAGAAGAACCAATAAGTCCCTCTCGAGATGAGTCCTAGACTGAAACAACAACCTCATGTGTTTCACCTCAATCTAAGACAACGTTCGAAGATCTTTCCAGAGCACTTGCAATCAATAGAGGAAGTCAGAGAAATAGTAACCAGAGAAATAGTAACAATATAGTTAATCAGAATCAAGTAGTATCACCAGGAACATGTCCTACACCCAGCAACATGGCAGGAGTAGATAACACACTAATATTACCAGAGTTCAAAGGAATTGGATCGGAAGACCCATAAAAACATATGTTTGTATGTGAAACCATTTGGACTGCAAATAATTTCCACGATGATCGTCTAAAGATCGTGCAGTTGGAAACAACCTTTAGTGGACGTGCGCTAGTCTGGTACATGAAGCTCCAAAGTACCACACCACTAGGTCAAACAAGGACATTATCATATATCACACAAACATTATTAAAATAATTCAAGAAACGAAATTCTGAGTCGAAACACATTATCGATATCAAGGAGATCAAGCAAGTATAGTCTGAGTCAGTATGGGACTTCAATCAGAGATTGAAAGATGTGATGGGTAGATTAACATTCCAAATACATGATCAACAACATAGAGTGTGGTTTATTGCGGGCTTGTTACCTCACATCCGTAGTCCTTTAATACAAAAAAAGGTTACGTCGCAGTATGAGGCATTGGATATTACTATGAAGTTGGAATCCTCTCCGGTCGGAGACAACGGTGGAATGGAGCAGATTCAGAACCAACTTGATGCATTAACAATTCAGTTGGAAGAAATCATGAAGGGGAAAGAGAAGAGAGAACATGCCTGGTGTACCAAGTGTAGTACTGAAGGTAACCATAGAGATGAATGTCCACCCTTTGCAAATACTTAGCAGCTGGAGCACCAAACCTACTACCAGGAGGAGGATACTGCAAGATATGAAAGAAATGGGGATATAAGCCCCATGAGTGCTAGTTATTACAGAAATGTCAACGTATTCAAAGAAAATTATTTTGTAGATTTTGCAAATCAGTGGGACATGAAGACAAGGATTTTCATGCATCTAATATGACGAGGGAGCGCACATCAGATATGTACATGATTCAGGACGATAATGTTATGACAGAAGGGGGAGGGAAATATAATAATCACATAGGATTTAATCAAGGGAACCAAGGAGGATTTGATAGGGTTTGAGGGAAAGCAAACTTCGAGAGAGGAGGACGAGGTTCCGTAATATGCTATAATTGTAACCAACCAGAACACCTAGCACGAGATTTCCAAAAAACCTACATGGCATGCACTTACTGACGGGTGTTAGAACATGCGACAAAATATTGTCCACAATTGTTGGTAAAGTGGCAGGCCAGAGGAAATCAAAAACATAACCCAAGCATTCAAAATATATCAGTTGAGCTACAGGATGAAGGACCCAAAATAAAATTAGTTATTCATGGAGGAACCAAAACAAGGATAGCTACAACCCATGAAAGGAAACAAGATGAGCAATGGGTAAATAAATCAATAGTACCCATGCCAACATTTGATCTCCGGGACAAAAAAGAAACCCTACAAAAGGATGAGGGAGGAACTGTTGTGAAAAAAGTGGGAAGTGTCAATATATTCGACACTACATATGATAGATAGGCCTCCCACTGATGAATAGGCCATGACCAAAGGATCACTCGAGAAGGTAAGTACCTTAGGAAATTTTGTGAAGAGTTTCCTAGAGATGGTCGAAGGTGAAGAGGCATTGCATACATTATTCTCTATGATCAATCACTACGCTCAAGGGAAGGTATTTCCTACTAAAAATAAATTAGTAAACCAACTAATGCGTAAGAAAAGAACTAATGGAGAGTTCAGGTCTAGTGTGCAGATTGGGGAATAAGACATAGACTATGTGATCTTAGACTTGGGGTCTGATGTGAACGTGTTACCTAAGAAGACATGGGAAATCATGGGGAAACCCAAGTTAGTTTGGTCACCCATTCAATTGATATTAGAAAACCAATACAAAATAGTACATATTGTAAGACTAGAAGGAACACCTATGAATATAGATGGAGTACGCAATGTCATAGATTTTGAAGTTATCGAGATTGTGGAGGACAACCAACCTTACCCAACATTAATGGGACTGGAATGGGAATTTGATAACCAATCTATTATCAATATAAAAACGAGAGAGATGATATTTAAAGTAGGAGAACTAGAAGTTACTGTGCCATTAGATCCAAAAGGAGGAAGGAGGTACATAGAACCAACATAGGGAGATGAAATTGAAAAATTCTCTAACATGAATGCAAGGATGGATGACTATGTGAACCCCACTGCAAATGGTGCATTAAGTTGGAGAAGCATCGATTCATGTACATCAGACTTAGAAGCAGGTATGGAAAATTGGCAGTAGAGGATGCATGAAGTCTCAACACTGCGATGCCCACGAATGACCTAATTAGTACACTCGATTGGAATAGAACTATGCAATCCACCTAAGTATGACGGGTTGACATATATAATAAAATTTGTATAGACATTCGAGGCACAGGTACCAGAACAAAAGAGGATACTAGAACTGGACATTGTACTAAAAGACACCCAAACCAGATGGTGGGAGATAGACAAAGATAACATAAAAGACTGGAAACAATGTAGAAGACTAATACAAGAAATATTCAGTAATCATGTGCAATACATGACACATAAGTTTACCAGGGAAGGAAACCCAATAGATCATGTTGCGTAGTTTGAAAAATCATGGAATTCAGTACCAAGAAATGAATGGCCACACAGGTTCATACATACCCTTGACACTATCCTAAGGAACTGGTACATAGAACTAGAAATGCGTAGAGATACAATAGAATCAGATTACATAACTCAAATATTCCACATAACATTCACCTTCTAGAACGAGCCGCCCCTAATAAGTACAATGCTAGATGCGATTAAACATAAAATCTTCCCTGAAGAAGTATCAATGGAAGTAATACCTATATGCGGAACACATAACGCCTCTATGACTATTCGCAAGTTGTTGGAATGTTACAATGTGACACACGAGGATCATGATAATGAAGATCCTCGCAATATCCAAGTACCAGAAACAGAGGGGGAACGAACAGTAGCAGGCCCAAATCTAGAATACACAACATACATGCAACGAGTCAAGACACAAAAAGTTAATATTGGGACAACAGAAAGCCCAAAGTTTGCACAGATAAGAGATTACTAGGATGAGAAAACCGTTGAAAAGATAGCATATCTACTGCATGAATACCAAGAGATATTCCCAACTACATTCTTAGAGATGAAAGGGATATAGGGCGAGCTAGGGAGATGAAGATTCCATTGAAATGGGATGCTAAACTAGTGAAACAACGACCCTATAGATTGAACCCAAGATATAAATAAAAATTAAAGAAGGAAATTGACCACATGATAAAGGCGAGAGTCATTGAATCGGTTCAAGAAACGAAATGGATAAGACCCGTGGTAGTGTAGGAAAAGAAAACAGGGGGTATAAGAATCTGTGTTGACTTAAGGAAATTGAATGATGCATTCATGCATGAGCCATTCCCAACTCCATTTACAGACGAAGTACTGGAAAACATAGGCGAACAAGAAGCCTATTCGTTCATAGATGGTTTCTCAGGATACCATCAGATAAGAATTGCTCAAGAAGATAGACACAAGACTACATTTGCGACAAAATGGGGAAGTTTTCAATACACAGTAATTTTGTTTGGGTTGAAGAACACACCTGTGGTATTTTCAAGAGTAGTTGTTGCAGTGTTTAAGGATTTTATTCACAAGTTTCTTGAATTCTACTTGGATGAATGGATTTTATTTATCTTGTTATGGGATCATGTCAAATTGTTGAGATTGATGTTAGATAAGTGTAGACAACATTAGTCAAACAACTACGTGCAACATTGGATCACACGAGGTATTACATGAAATTTATTAAAGGATACACATAGATTACAACCCCAATGGAAATTATTTTGAGAAAAGACATGAAGTTCCAGTATAATGATGACTATGAGAAAGGTCTGGACACACTGAAACAAAAGTTAGTAATTACATCGATCTTAATTTTCCCAGGCTAGAACAAGGGTGTTCATGTGCATGTGGATGCCTCATCAATAGTATTGGGAATGATCTTGTTATAGACAGGTGAGGGAGAAATAGATCACCCAACCACTTTTGCAAACAAGAAACTATCAACAACAAAAAAAAAGTATACCACAACAGAATGTGAGGGATTGGCTATGGTCTATGCGTTAAACAAGTTTAAACTACTTACTCGGTTTACAGTTTAAGATGTACACAAACCATTTTGTATTGAGATATCTAGTCAACAAGCCAGTGTTGGGGGGAAGGATTTGCAGATGGATCCTATTTTCCGAGGAATAGGACTTTGATGTAGTAGTAACACTAGGTAAACTCAATGCATGACCAGATCATTTGTCACACATACTCTCAAGAGAAGAGATAGGACACCTGGATGACAACTTGCCAGATGCATAATTATTTTCTATTAAGATGGTGGACGATTACTTTACAAATGTTGTACAATTATTAAGTACATGGATGGCCCCCTTAGAAATGATCGTTGCGCAGAAAAATAAGTTGGTAGTGAAGGATGTGGACTACCAATTAATTGTAGGAATCTTATATAAACTCGACATAGATGGAATATTGCAACATTGTGTGGTCAAACACCAAAGACCAATTATATTGGCAGAAGCGAATGATGGGATAACATGAGGAAATTATTCAGGTAAATATACTACACATGAGATATTACATGTAGGACAATGGTGGCCTACACTCCACAGTGACACAAAGGAATACTCTTAGACATGTGATGTTTGTCAAAGGATAGGAAATCGCTCTAGAAGGGATGAGAAGCCGTTGAATCCATAAGTCCCATTGCATGCTTTTGATAAGTGGGCCATTGAATTCATTGGACCAATAAACCCACCAACAATATGATCAATGACAAGGTACATGATTACTCCACAGAGTATCTGACTCGATGGGAAGAAGTTGCGCTAGTTACGGATTGCAGTGTGAAAACAACTGCGCAGTTTTTGTTTGAGAATATAGTAACTTGATTCGGATGTCCAAGAACATTGATGGGTGATCAAGGAACACACTTCATCAATAAGACCATAGCAGCTTTGATTGAAGAATTCCAAATTCACCTTCAAAAGAGTACATTCTACCATCTACAGACCAATGGAATAGTGGAGGCATTCAACAAAATCCTAGAGAATACACTAAAAAAAATATGCAATGTAGGAAGAGATGACTAGGACTTAAGTTTCCCTGTGGTATTATGGGCATACAGGACAACTGACAAGAAATGGACAGGGAAAACACCTTTCAGAATCGTATGCAAGAAGGAGGAAGTCATGTCGATGGAGTTTATTGTACCAAGGCTGTGCGTCACAACTATTATGGATCTTTCAGATTCGGGTGCAATATAGGAATGCTTGTCACAACTAGTACAACTTGAGGAGGATAGATTTATCGCAGGATTTCACCAAAAGGTTCAAAAGGAAAGGGAAAACGCATGGCATGATAGACACATTAAGTTGAAAAAATTCCAAGTAGGCAATTTGGTACTATTGTATGATAGCAAATTTATGCAGCACCCAGGGAAATTTTGTATGCACTGGTTAGGACCATATGTGATCGAGGAGGTGAGAGAGGAAGGTGTTGTGCAGTTGGAAACACTTAACAAATAAGCATTGAAAGAAAGGGTGAATGGCAATCAACTAAAACTCTATCAAGAGGGAAGACACGTTGCGCAATAGGAGGAACCTTGCAAGAAGAAAATAAAAAGATAGAGAACTTGTGCATACAAAATGACAATGGCATCCGTTAAGAGAGGGGAAACTACGCCAGCCAAGGAGACCTGAAACAAAAGTTATAAACTAGACAGTGTAGTGGAACAGTTGAAGGAAGAACAATGAACGATCACACATGAATTAAAATCGCGACAGGACGAATCCGTCGGGGTACTAGAAGAACTAGTTATCGCACAAAGCACTGTGACATTAGCAACACAAGACACCGAGGACAAACTTACTAGTTTGACAACGCAGATGATGGAGGAAATATTGAACAAGGAATCTCAACTAACAATATCAGTATAGGCAGTGAAGGACACCCTCCAGAAATTTATTGAGGCATGGAGGAATGTGACACAACAAGTCTAAGTGGCTCATGATGAGCCATAGGTGAGTGTTGGGGGCCTGTTGGGCAAAATATTTTGGGGATGGAACAGTGAGAAGAGATGAAGTACAGGGAAAAGGCGTAGGAAGGGTGAAGATAGAAGAAGACAAAGAAGATCAAGAAGATCAATAAGATCAAGAAGATCAAGAAGATCAAGAAATAAGAGAGAGGAAAGAGGATAAATCTCAAGACAAGAAAGAACAGTTAGCGCAAAATCTAGGAAAACCAACTGAGCATGAGTTGTATTCATCTCATAATGAGTGGTCGTCAACCGAGCATGAGTGGTAGGCAACTCATCATGAGTTGTCAAAAGACTCTTATCATAAGGTACAAATATGTAAAAGACCTGGGGGTTCGAGAGACTTGCAAGGTCGAGGGAGAAAGAGAGTTTTAGAGAGCGGAGCACCGTAAAGAAGTTACAAATGAGAGGAATATTGTATGCTAAGCATCCATTGTAGCGCATAGCACAACTCAGACAGTCAAACATAATAAAAAAGCCAATATTTTGTGGACAAACCTGAAATTGGGTGAACCATGGTAAGCCCGTGGAGAAATGTATTCCTAGATGTTAACACATGGTACCTCTATATAATTGTATGCTTAGATGTGATAATTCAAGGCTTTAATGAGAATGTATGATTATGTTTGATGTTGTCGATGATATAGTAGTGCACAATAACCATGGCTGCATGTTTAACCCTGCAATAGTATGAATATATGAATGTGTTCATGTGTAATTAAGTAAATATAGGTATGACAGAGCGGGTTTCCAATCCCTTCACCATTGCAAAATCTTGGTTCCTGTAGTTCCCATAAACATACCTCCGGTGAGACTTCTCCTACTAGCAGGTGATGTTGAAAGGGTCGGTGTGTGTATGGTTTTGTTGGACTAAGAAACTTGAACCCAAGGTCTTGAACCTAGATGGGCACATGCCAACACTTAACGTTGTCTTCCTTTTTTGCCACTCAATTAATACCTTGGCTTTTGTAGGTGTTTTTTTTTGTTCCTTTTCCTATATTCCATAAACCCTTATTTATCAAGTGCATTTTTATTTTAAATTTCCATGTATTAAAATTGAGTCCATTAAATTTCTCTAAAGCTAAAAACTCCATGTTAAAAAAACTTGTCTTGAAATCAATTACCTGGTTGTTAATCTTGAAATTGGATGGTTCAGTAAACTTTGATCCAATGCAAGGCGACTATACTTTTGACTTAGACATCAATCTCCCTCTTTTAGTGTTCACTTGGGGCTCCTTCAACCTGATCAACACTTTAGTCAAAATCAGACATTGATCTCCCACTTTTAGTATTCACTTGGGGCTCCTTCAACTTGACACTTTAGTCAAACTCTTGCAGCATAAACTGCAATGACAACAATCTCATGCAACAACTCCTTAATTATTTGATGTAGCGGTGATACCTCCTTACAACTACTCTTCTAACCTCTGCACCCTCCTCATTACACATAAAATACACACATAGCACTTCACCTTCATTTTATCTTGATTTTATTTTCTTGACAGTAACATTACATATATATTTTATTTTCTTGAGAATAACATTACATATATAAGAATATACTAGTGGATCTAGAATTCTAAAAATAACTAATACAAACTATTTATTCATTGATACATTATTCTCCAACTAATTAATAACTTTTTTATATTTGTGATTGATTTTAATTGTATTTGATGTGAAATTTAAGTTAGGATTTACTTCAATTGCATTTATTTGAAATTTAATGTTAATTGTATCTATGTAAAATTAAAGGGATGATTAATAATTTTTGAAATTTAATGTTAATTGTATCTATGTAAAATTAAAGGGATGATTAATAATTTTTAAGTATTTGTCATTCAATTTAATTAAATTTATGGGAAATTCAAGGTGTGATTTCAATTGAATTTATTTGAAATTTAAATTATAATGAAAACATTAAAATCTAAACAAAATTTAATTAAATTTAATAAGTTTTTTAAATAATGTATTAATGAGAAATTGATCTCAATAAGTTTAAACATAAATTGGTTGTTTGTAAAATAATGTATCAATGAGACATTGATAAATTCAGTAAGTTTGTAAAATATTAATGTATCAATTATTTTGTAAAGTAATAAAGTACATTTATCATCAAATTCAAATAAAATTATACAAACTAAAAAATATCATACTTTGGATACAAATCCATGATAGAGGTTAATTGTACCAATCGAAGTCATAATCATACTCTTTATAGATATTCGTGATTCAAGAGTTCTTATCAAATTCAAAATAAAATTAAACAAATTCAAAAATATCACACTTTAGATACAAATTCATGATAGACGTTAATTGTATCTATGTGAAATCGAAGTCATAATCATATTCTTTTCGCATATTAGTGCATATTAGTGGATTCAATCCAAGTTATGAGGAGAACTCTTAAATATAAATATAAATTATTAAATTTAATGATAATAAATTATTTTTGGTGTCTGATTTGGTTTAGCTGTAATTTTAAAAATAAATTATTATTATTATATATTGTGTTTTTTTAATATAAGCAATGAACATTTTAAAGATAATTTTAAAGATGAAAATTTATATTAAATGTAAAAACTGTAAAATGAACATATGTTATTAATATGCAAAATGTAAAATGTTTTGAGATAGTTTTGTAAAAATATTCAAATTTCTAATGATTTTATAGTTTCTATAAAATTTTGGAAATGGTAAAATAATTTTATTGTATGAAATTTGGCTCAATCAGTTTTAGAAAAAATGAAAACTTAGGATAATTTTAAGGATAGAAATTTATATTAAATGTAGAAACTGCCCTAATATTACTAATTATTAATATGAAAAATGTAAAATGTTTTGAGATAGTTTTGTAGAAATATTCAAATTTATAATGATTTTATATAGTTTATATAAAATTTTGGAAATGTTAAAATAATTTTATTCTATGAAATTTGGCCTAATCTTTTTCAGAAAAACCATAGAAAATTAACCCATTTTCAAATTTTAACAACTTAAATCATCTATGAAACCAAAAATAACTATCATTATAAAAATAACTATCAATAATAATTAAATCTTACAAAGTTATTAAACAAAGTTTAAGAGAAGACTCAAAAGCTAATCCAAACCAAGAACCTTGATCCGGGCCAAGAATGTGGCTCTATAAGTGGAACTACAGATAAACGATGTTTTTAATCATAAGCAATGAACACTACAAGTTCATGAGAGGTTCTGATAGAAACTGTGAAGTTGGACTTAAGTACGCCGAAAGGCGTATACCTATTGACAATGGACACAATTAATGATCTTTTAACTTTATTTAATCTTAAACCCTAATCTGATGGCTATGCATTGAAGATGCTTGCATATTCTTAGTCCTACTCCAAAATCAATAGATCTGATTTATTGAGTTTAATATTACCACAGATGAATTACGAATTATCACAGACGTTTTATGACACGCATTGTCAGCCAATACCTTTCTACATTCTCAGCCGCGATTTAGCTGCTTTGCTAGTTATTAAAACCATCAATAATTATAAATCTTACAACTTTAATAAACTAAGTTTAAATATATGACTTGAGAAACCAAGAATCGGGTTGTATACAGTTGGCTAATTGACTTTTTCTTTAATGCTTCGTTTCATTGAGGTTTCTAAACATACAACAGATACTTTGTAAAGTCTGACTTTAGGGTTTGTGGTTACTGTTCGTTGATTCAGCTTTTATAGTTAGTCCTCCTGCCTGGAACCAGGCAAAGAATCTCGCAGACGAGATGGATTAGTTTGTGGTGCTTCGGAGTTCCAACTCCCGAGAAATTTACTGAAACTACGTTTTCCCCGTACTGATCGTTACTGAACGATAATATGTATAGGAGAACAGTACACCACGTGATAAGTATTACTCCAGTTTCTTGATAAGTTCGAACGTACAGTGATGGAAACAATTCGTTGTACAGCACTGCAAGTTTTGCTGGCGGCCAATACCTACCCTCCTACGCGGCGGGTAGTGTATAGGCCGTAGGATCTCAAACGCTTTCAGATCCGACGGCCTATACAACACCTGCCCCAGCCTTCATTGCTGCCTCGCAGGGTTGATAAGCAAGGCTAAGGCGGACTCTTCTTTTATATAGAACATGCCAGAAAGAGCTGACTGCTAGATCTCATTCCAAGACGAGGACTCGGACCTCTGCATTCTGAAACAGATTTCTATTTTTTCTTCTGCATGATCCGCAGTTAACCTAACGAGCGCAATTCGTCATTTTTTGTTATAGAATTGAAGAACAATGACAGCCTTTTCGAATTACTATCGGATTTTTCAGGAATCCGTAGGCATTACCAGCCCGATCTCTGATTCTCAGGATACAAAATCGCAGTACAATGTTACTAATCATCTTGCTGATCAGCAATATATCAAGTTTGCTCCAGTGGATGGACTCACCAGCTCTGATTCCTGTGAAGCAATCACAACGCAGGCTATTTCTTTACGACCGGTTTCCAGTGCTGCTGAGAAGGCGCTACTGTACTTATATGAGTCACCCACAGATTCTTTGCGACAGCAGGAGATTATGAATCACGGTATGATCAACGACGAGCAGGTAGCAGCCACAGCAATCTATGGTCGATCTGTTGGTGTCGATCATGGTGATCGGGCAGTGTATCCTACGCCTAAAAGCACGGAGAGAGAAGAAAGAAAGGATTGTGATGCCACTAACCTACTCTTTAACACTCCAGGAGACGGTGAGAATTGGCTGACATAGAAAGTAGCGTCTTGATAAATACTGAAAGTGTAGGATTAAACCTTCTAAAGCTATGAATTGTCATTCGTCTCCAGGTTCTGGTATGAAAGTACCCCTTGCTAAAATTAATACAGCTTGTTGGAGGATGAAGAAAAGAAAAACGGATCCATCTGTCCGCCGGAGCGTTCTGGAGAAAAATGTGCCGGTGCTTCTCAAGGTCGATGAGTTGAAACCACCATGGTTCCAACTTAACTGCAAACTTAATATAACATAGATTAATCTTATCCACACTCAAATAAATAAAATTTCCTAATAGATTATGTTACAGCTAGAAATTATTCATACCATTTGAGCTCCTTCACTTTACCATTTTATGATTTAATTCCAGCTTTATTTGACATGTTGTATCAGAAACCCAAGAGGGGTATATGCAAATCTTCCCCAAATTCAAGTGCTTCCAGTGCCAACGGGGATAATTCGAAGCGTAAGTTAGATGTTATAAGCCGTGACCCTCTTGAACTGCTGTTCAATATTGTCAAGGACGAACAAAAGGCCGAGTCTGAAAAGGATTATATCCACGTGAGAGCAAGAAGAGGGCAGGCTACCGACAGTCATAGCTTGGCAGAAAGGGTATATATACGTATATAACACTAATGATTTATTAGTCCGACACAGTAGTTTATCTCCATTAAATTTCCATCAAATGCAGGTCAGAAGGCAGAAAATCAGCGACCGCATGAATGTCTTACAAAACCTTATTCCTGGTTGCTCCAAGGTATAATACTGCTGCTCTTTCTACTTGGTTTGTTTCACAACATTAAAAGATAAAGTATGGACATAATACATACATAGAAAAGGCAGCAAGAGCCTTGAGGTAAACAGCATTTATCCTGCACACAGTTTAGTTGAAACTTTGTTTTCATACATTGTCCCATAAATCATATAAAGTCTCCTTAGGACGTAAACAAAAATATTCTCTTTTTCCCTGTTTGTCGATTTGATGGTTTACATACAATTGTTGAATTAATGATGGATTCATAAGGTTTTGGGTTTTTATTTGACGGTTTGCGGCTTGTTGTTGAATTAATGATTAATCTGGCCTGGGTCATTGAAATAGATGTTATTATTGTGGTGTGTCTGAGATATTAGCTTACCAGCAAGGCACTTGTATTAGAGGAAATCATCAACTATGTGCAGTCCTTGCAGAGCCAAGTGGAGGTAATAATTACTTCAGTTAAAAAGGCCCACAATAAAATATTGGAAGTTTGTAATAAGATTTTATTTCTTCGTTTGGATTATATTAATTTTTGGAAAGGTGTACTCTGCAGATTCTTTCAATGAAGCTCGCCTCCATGACTCCTCTTTGCGCTTTTGACCAACAAAATACTAGTCACCTGTCTCGAGCGGTAAGTAGAGAGCTTATTCTTGTCAATCTTATCGGATTGAATTTTCTAAACTGCATAGATACAGTAATTACTGAAATCTAATTACTGAAGTTTCAGCAGTTATTTCCATTACAGGCACTCCCAGATCCTATGGTTGCCTACGGAAGTTCCCCCTGTTACGTTGATCGTGCTAATACAGTAGCGCAGCAGCAAACACCAGGAACATTTACTGAAGAATGTTCAACGAAGTTATTCTCCACTACTAATGGTGGTACCGTGAGCGTCAGGGCATGGTCTCCTTCACTGGACCAAACACTGGTTGGCCTTTCGCAGCTAGATGCATCTGAATAGTATTTCAGGTATTGAATAATATTTTTATTACATGATAAGTAACGCCATTCAACGATTGCTTTGGTACATAAAAAGACACTCAGTGAGATATTGAGCTTCATAAGCTAATTGAAGCTGTAGATGGGTTCAATAAGATCAGTCCTCTTCACCAGCATGTGTTGAAATCTGTAATTGTCTGTCTATTTGTGATGGTTTTTTATTGAAATATGTACTATTCCATTTAAATCTACACAGCAATACGGAATTCTCTACTTTTTTCAAACGGTGAAACTAAATTCTCGCCTCTTTGATTTGTGGCGATTTTGAACTTCATCCCTAACTGTGGCGTTTCATTAATTTTAAAAGGGAACATATAATTTTCACTGTGTTAGTCTCAATATTTGAATTATTTACTTACACAGTTTTGCCTATTTGAAATAATCTAAGAATACTCCACAATTAATATCGAAAGGGACGCGACGTTTGACAAATTCTCTTTGTTCACAAATTCTCTTTGTTTTGTTGAGTGTAATTGTTTCGATGAGATTTACATCTATGGAATGGTTAAAGATTGCGTTGGTGTAAGATACCCTCAAGTCTATCAAACTTAGAACCTTCTTGCGGTTAGTTATTCCCTCAGAATTTTAAGAACCTTCTTGCCGTTAGTTAGTCCCTCAGAATCTTAAGAACCTTCTCTTAAGGTTTGTCAGAAAATTAATCATTCCACCCCCATAATACGGCTTTTAATTTTGAAGAGTTACCACCTCCCAGAAATTAATTGTCACTTGAAGAGTTACCACCTCCTATAAATTAATTGTCAAATTAATTGTCACAGCATTTATTACCTTATTCATTTAATGATGGTTGTCACATGGTTTATCCAATTTAAAAGGGGCAATGAACCATTAATGTTCTAAGAAATCTAAATTCGACTTAGGTATAGCTAAGGGGCAAGCTAACCCACTAATTTTATAAGTATATATACATGTATGTAATTCAAATTTTAGTATGCACATAGTATTATCAGGGGATTTTATACTTTGTTTCTATTTGAATCTTATTTTGTAAACTCATGATAATGTTCAGATTTGTTACAGAGTAATTTATTTTCATGTAGCATGCATACTCTGTTTACTGTGTGAAAAATTCATTTAAATCCTTATTATTGAGTTTTGAGTACATAAGTACTGTGTGAATTTACTCTTGTAGGGAATGATTCATTGAAGTTATTTTACTGCTGGAATCTGATTTTTTAATCTGCTATTATAATTCTCTTGTTTATTCTATAACTTTGTTTTGTTGTAAAGCCATTTTACTCTATGTTGAAACACCTATTGAAAACGTTGTCGTAGAAGAGAGTATCGAGAGTATCGATCTTTCTGTATGACGCAGGAGTGGTTCACTTAAGTTTTTGTTGCAATGGTTCTTTGTTATTTGTTGAAACATGTTGTTGAAACACCTGGCTGTAGCTTACAGGTGTTGTTACACAGTACTGAAACTCGTGTAGTAGATGTTCATTGTTATCTAAAGCACTCCCCTACATCCTTCATTGTGGTCTTAGAGATAGTAACATTTCTAGTTCCTCATTGTAACTGAACATAGTGATTTGGAATCTGATTTGAAATGGATAAAAACAGTAATTTGGCTCAACCACATATTCCTGTTTTGATTGAAAGAAATTATGATTCTTGGTTTATCAGAATGAGAACAATTTTGTGTTCTCGAGATCTTTGGGAATTTGCTACTGTTGGTTATCCAGAGCCTGTTGACCAAGCAGTAAAAATGGCTGTGACAAATGCTGAGCATATTTGGTTGAAGGAGAACAGAAAGAAAGATAACAAAGTCCTCTGTCTTATTCAACAAGGCCTAAGTGAAACCATATTTCCGAAGGTATCAAGTGTAGTGTCTTCAAAGAAATCTTGGGACATTCTTGAAACTAGCTATCAAGGTGTATCCAAGGTGAAGATTGTCAAGATTCGGATTTTGAGAAGAGACTTTGAAAATCCAAAGATGAAGGGCAATGAGTCAGTTGATAGTTTCATCACTCAAGTAATGAATATTGTGAATCATCTAAGGCACTATGGTGAATACCTCTCGCACAAGAGAGTAATTGAGAAAGTTATGAGATCTCTCCCAAAGAAATTTGAATATCTAGTTGTAACCATAGAAGAATTTAAGGATATTAGTTTTAATACATATTGATGAATTAATTGCTTCTCTCATTGCTCATCAATCCAGGATGTTTAGATATGATAATCCATTAGAAAATGCCTTCAAATCCCATCTGCATGTTACTAGAGATAGAGGAAGAGGAAGGTCTAGTAGTAGAGGAAGATGAGGTTGTTTTTTTGGTCAAAGAGACAACAAAAATGATTTAGAATCTAAGGAGAAAACTTAGCAAAATCCTCCTAGTTTAAGGGGAAGTAGCAAAAAATTATGGAAACAAGGAAATAAGAGGTATGATAAATCCAAGGTACAATGTTATTATTGTAAGAAATTTGGACATTACGCTAACAAGTGTTGGAAGAAGCAAGGAGATGTTGGAAAGAAGTGTGCACACGTGATAGAGGGTAATGTCACTAAGGAAAGTTCGAGTGATGTTTGGTTTTTGGACAGGTGATCTAGCAATCACATGACTAGAAATAAAAACTTGTTTTCCAGTTTAGATACCCTTATTCAGTCTGAGGTAAAGTTGGGTAATGACTCTAAGGTAAGAGTTAATGGTAAAGGTATGATTCATGTTTATACTAAGAATGATGAAAGAAGAAAAATAGATGATGTTTATTATGTACGTGGTATGAAATGAAATTTGTTAAGTGTTGGACAACTAATATATAAAAAGTACAACATTTTTTAAGAACAATGTATGGACAATTTATGATAAGTATCCAAGTAAGCAATTGATTGTTAGAGTAGAGATGACAAAGAATAAAATGTTTTCACTTATTATGAGAAATGATTTCACCGACTCTTTGAATTCTTATAAAGCTAAAGGTCTGGATGAGTTATGGTTATGGAATTTGAGATATGGCCATTTACATTTTGGAGGTCTAGATTTGTTGTAGAAGAAGAAAATGGTGAAGGGGTTGTCCAATATTCAACAACCAACAAGCTCGTGTGAGAGTTGCATACTTGCAAACTATCACAGGGATAAATTTATTTCTGGAGTTCGTAGACTTATGTGGACCGATGTAAACATATTCATTGACGAATAATGTCTATTTTATGACTTTTATTGATGATTTGAGTTGAAAAAATTGGGCTTATTTGTTGAAGTAGAAATATGAAGATTTTGATATATTTAAGAGGTTTAAAGTTATGGTTGAAAGGGAGAGTGGAAAAGATATTAAAGTATTGAGATCAGATAGAGGAGGTGAGTATATGCTAACTGATTTCATGGAGTTTTGTCGGTATCATGGAATCAAGAGACAATTTATTACTTTTTATACTCCATGACAAAATGGAGTAGCTGAAAGAAATAATCGAACCATTATGAATATTCCTCGAAGTATGTTGAAGGAGAAACATCTTTTGAATGAATATTTGGGTGATGTAGTTGTTTTTTCAGTATATATTCTGAACAGGAATCCAACTAAGAGTTTAAAGAACCAATTTTTCACAGGAAGCTTGGAACGGTAAGAATAAAAGTGTATCCCATTTGATAATTTTCGGGTGTGTAGCTTATGCACATGTACCTGAAGAGATGATGAGAAAGTTCGATGAAATAAGTGAGAAATGTTTCTTTGTTGGATACAATGAGGATTGTAAGGCATATAGACTCTATAATCCAGTCACCTAGAAGTATGTTATCGACAAAGATGTTGAGTTGAATGGAGAAGAAGCTTTGACTGTAGCATTCATAAAATTGTTTTAGGGGGAGCTAAAATATCCCATGAAGATGATGATCGAGATGAGCAGGCCGTACATGGTGGATAGTAGACTCCATAGTGACATACACCTGTAAAAAGAACTCATGTAAGAAAATCACCAAGAGTCATCCAATCACAACTAAGAACACCCAGAACATATGAGGGTGGTGAACCATCAAGTCACGGTGGACAAAAAACATGATCAAAGGTAAGTGATAAATTGAATCCTACTTTAGATTCATTGAGAAACAAAATTAGAGGTCAAAATACTAGAAGTTTAAGAGATTTGTATGAGCAAAATGCTGAAGTAGATCAAGTTTCAAATTTTGCATTAATTGCATATGGTCCTGTAAATTTTGATGATGTTGTTAAGAAAAAAGTTTGGGTAGAAGCTATGAATGAGAAAATTGATTCCATAGAAAGGAATAATACTTGGCAACTTGTAGATTTTCCTGAGCATAGGTTTTAAAATTGTATAGGTTTTAAACTAATTTAAATGTTGAAGGTGAAATTCCAAAGTACAAGACAAGGCGTGTATCTCAGGGGTTCAGTCAACAATTCGATATCGATTATAATGAAAAAATTTCACCTATAGCAAGGATTGATACAATAAGAATGGTGTTATCCATTGTTGCTCATAATAAATGGTGTATGTACCAGATGGATGTAAAATATACAATTTTAAATGATTTTCTGGAAGAAGATATTTATGTGAAACAACATCCAAGATACAAGATTGATGGACAAGAAGGTAAGGTCTACATGTTAAAGAAAACATTGTATGGATTGAAACAATTAACCCTAGTATGGTACAAACAAAATTGAAGAATACTTGAATAGTGAAGGATTCAACAAGAGTCCAAGTGAGACAAGTCTATATACAAAGGAAAATTTGGAAGGTAAACTCTTGATTGTATGCTTATATGTTGATGATTTGATTTTCACCGGAAATATTTCAATAGATGAGTTTAAGACAACCATCAAAACTGAGTTTGAAATGACTGATTTAGGGATGATGAAGTATTTTCTAGTCATTGAAGTAAATCAGTCGGAAGATGGTATTTTTATTTGTAAAAATAAGTATGAAAAATACATATTGAAAAGGTTTAGGATAGTGAATTGTAAACCAATTGTAACACCAATTTCAACTGGCACAAAAGCCAGTAAAAATGATGAGAGGTCATGTGTTGATCTGACTCTGTATAAAATACTAGTTGGAAGTCTTATGTATTTTAAAACAAGAAGACCTAATATTATGTTGTTGTAAGTTTGATTTCTAGATTTATGGAGTCTCCAAAGAACACCCATTGGCAGAATGGAAAAAGGATCCAGAGATATGTTGTTGGAACAACCAATTATTGTGTTCTATACACATCAGATTCATATTTTAAGTTGATTGGATATACTGATAGGGATTTTGTAGGTAATATAGATGATAGGAAGAGAACATGAGTATATGTGTTCATCTTTGGATCAGGAGCTGTAGCTTGGGATTCAAAGAAGCAGTCCATTGTGAATTTATCATCTGTTGAGGCAAAGTATGTTGAAGAAACAACATCTGCATGTCAGACTATGTCGATGTGAAGAATTGTGTCTGAGTTGTTGCCTGAATAACAAGAACCAACTCAGATTTTCTATGACAACAAATCAGTCATTTCTCTGTCACATAATCATGTTTTCCACAACAAAACTAAGCATATTGATACAAAATATTATTGTATTCCAGAGCTGATAAAAAATGATAAAAATTTTGTATAGTTTTTTAGATGTGAAAATCAGTTTGCAAACATGTTTACAAAGCCCTTAGTAAAGGAATTATTTGAAATTCACAAAAAGAACATTGGGGTTTGTGTACTGTAATATTGCAGAGTTTTGTTTTTGGGTGAAATGAATAAGGGTGAGAATGTGAGAAAATTAATCATTCCACTACCTAAAAGATGATTTATATCACCCGATCGAATTTTGAAGAGTTACCACCACCCATAAATTAATTGTCACTTCCTTGACCACCTTATTCATTTAATGATCGAAGAATTATCATCGCCACACTCTTTCATTTTTGGCTGATTGAATTTCAAAGGGGGCAATGAAGCATTAATGTTTTGGAAAATATAAATTCGACTTAGGTATAGAGAAGGGGCAAGCTAACCAACTAATTGTATTAGTATATATAAATATATATAATTCATATTTTTGTATTCATAGATATACAGAGAGAAAAAAATAGACAAATAATTTTGAGAGTGTAATTAGGGGATTTTATACTTTGTTTCTATTTGAATATGACTTGGTAAACTCATGATAATGTTCAGATTTGTTATAGAGTAATCTATTTTGTTGTAGAATGCATACTCTGTTTACTGTGTGAAAGCTTCATTTAAATCCTTATGTTGTGTTGTTTTGTTGTAGAATCTTATTGAGTTTTTATTACATAAGTACTGGGTGATTTATTGTTGCAGGGAATGATTCATTAAATATATTTTACTACTGGAATCCGAGTTTTTAGTCTGTTGTTATAATTCCCTTGTTTATGATATAACTTTGTTTTGTTGTAAATCCATTTTACTCTTTACTTAAAGACCCACTGAAAAGATTGTTGTAGAACAGAGTATCGATCTTTGTGTATAATGCAAGAGTTGTTCACTTAAGTTTTTTCTGCAATAGTTAATTATTATTTGTTGAAACACGTGCTGAAAGATGTTGTTGAAACACTTGGTTTTTGATTACAGGTATTGTTACACACTGATGAAACTCGTGTAGTAGATGTTCATTGTTTTTTGAAGCACTCCACTGCATCCTTCAAGGTTATCATTTCTTAATACTTGTTATTTTTAACTATACTCAAGCTCTTAAGTGAGCTCCTGACACATTGCGCTCTTTTCCAACAACTTCCACACTAAAATAAAATTGTTCAGGTTCTGAGACATTGCACCTTTTCATCAACTTCCATATTAAAACAAGTATATTTTACCTTGTTATATTATGTCTTTTCATTTGTTATTACAATCTCTAATTCCGTATTAGAACAATTTTTTTATATAAAAATGATACTAACTAATAACATGATACTTTTAAATTGAAATTTTTTTCTATATAAAAATGATATTAACTAATAATATGATAATTTTAAATAGAGAGTTTACAAGTAAAATGATGAAGGAATTAGGCGTGTAAGTTGACTTAATTAGAGCTTGAGGGAGTACCTTCGTACAAGGAGGTAGTGTCATGGAAAACCAACAAAACAAAGATATTGGGGTGCATGAAAAGAGGCTCTTGAGGATTCAAGTATAATGTTTGTGTGAGGGCAGAGATAAAACCCCAATTTGAGTAAACAGGACTATGTCCTAGATATGAAGTCACTTCATGGAAGTAAGGAGTGGTATGCAATATACAAAGGAACATGTAGTGATAGGAATTTTATGGGAATTTGTACATAGAACACTAATCATTAAGTCAAGATCTAAACCAAAAGGCCTAGTAGAAGTGAAGCTAATCAATGATCGAGGGGATCAAAAAATGCTCAAAAATTTAGAGTGCTCATAATTGATTCAAAACAGACTCGTGCATAGGCATCGTCCTCATGATCCCAATGGAAATTAAATGGGTTCAAATGAACATAGTATAAGAGAGATATTGTTTTTTGTTCACTTTTCCAAACAGGTAAAATTTTGTTGATTGTACAGTCTGTACAGTGTTGATGTGGCAGTCTGTACTGCTAATGAGGAAGGGTCATACTGCTAAAGGGGCAAGGTCATACTAGACACATGGCAAGTGGCCATACTGACACATGGGAGAGGCTGATGTGGAATGTGATGATGTGGTAGAGGTCGATGTGGCAGGTGACTGGCACATGTGATGGACCAACCATGCTACGACACGTGGCATGTACAGGGAACAATTATAATGTGCCATGTGGCCTGGACATGGGCTGCCACATGGTACCCTCTCCATTTCATAAAAGTTTGGTTGTAATCCTTGGGGGTCGAACCCATGACCTCGAGGGACAGGTGGCAACGACTTGGCACAGGTTGGGCTATGGACCCTCCTCCCTTATATTTCATACCTATATACCTTCATGCTTGTATTTAAGTTTGAAATATTTTTTGGATGGATGGAGAAAGGGTTGGGGCCTAGCTCGAATCCTTGGTCTTACCTGGTACATATGACTTTCAACATACTATGCCAACCAACACTTAGCGTGGGGTTTCATCCAACAGACACTTTTCATAGAATGGAAGCATGATGCGGGGGTAAATGGTTATCTTGGGTTTCTATCCCAACCCTTGGTTTCACATTTCCACGAGACCACAAAAGGCAGGAAGCTACAATGGATATGCAGGTTAGGTGTGGAAATCCAAGTCGAGGACTAGCCACATGGGGGCCACGCGACCATGACCTTCACCCTTGAAGGTGCCAGTGGCGCTAATGGTGTGAAACAACACCTGATTTTGTGGGATGCACATTTGTGATGAGTTTTTGGCATGGAAAACAAGGAGGCTAGGTTCAGTCATTCTCGGTGCATTTTGGCGAGCAGAAACAACAAAAAATTGGGGGAAACTTCCAGGGACTGATTCCAACTCAGTTTTTGGCCAAACCAGGTGCAGGAACAACCCAAAAAGGGGTTTTTGGACATTCGGGAGCCATTGAAGCCATACATTTCTCATTCTGAGCATTGTAAAGTACCGATTTTGACACTTTTATCATTAATGAAAATGATCCATTGGAAGATGGACCAAGAGATGTAGCCCAAGAGAGGGGTGAACTCCGTTATCATTTTGTTGTGTTAATATGTGTATTTTGATGGTTGTTATGACTGTTTACATTGCTCATAACTAAGTAAAATCTCATTATTTTTTATGTGTTAGTAACTTGATCCCATTACCAAAGAACATACAATTTCACTTGCAATTTTAAAGAGACTCGAGCCTTTTCATTTTTAGATCAAGTTGGTATCAGAGCATAGGTTTTTGAAGGTTTTATTGTTTTCAAGTGTTTGTTTTCTGATGCTTACAAGGTTAAAGCTCATAATAGGAGAAGGAAAACTTCTAGAACCAAGTTCTCAACTTTCAATAAGGAGAACTACACAATCACCCCAATATTCAAGGAGATATTCACAAAGTATGACTCATAAGGAGAGTCATGAAACTCTTACTTCAGAGGATGAAACTTTCAGAAAATATTTCTATGATATGACATAGATGGTGAAAGTTTTATTTGAAGAAAGAAATGCAAGGTTGAAAGGTGAAATATCAAACCCTCCAAAGGGCAATGGAGATAGTGTTGATAAAACTACAAAAGGAAATTGAGGGAATGGTGATACTCCACCTCATTCACCTACATCTTCCACTTCTTCTACCATTTCAAAACCACCTCCAAATTCTCCAAAGGAACATGGTAAAATTCCTCTACAAACTCCTTTGCTTAACATTGATATTAAGTTTCAATTTCCAATGTACAATGGAGAGGTAAATGCTGATAAATTGGATGACTAGATTTGTCAGATAGAAGTGTATTGTAAGATACAAAGAATCAAAGATGATGAAACTAATATTTATCTTGCTTCTCTTAGATTGGAAAGTGAAACACTCATTTGGTGGGAAGAAAAAATTCAAGAGGACATGAAGAAACATGGAAATTTTTTATCCTCTTGGAATGATTTTATTGTTTCACTTAAAAGACAATTTTATCCATTAGCATACGGGCAGAAAGTTATTATGGATTGGAATAACTTTAGACAATATAAAGGGAAAAGTGTTCGAAGCTACAGTCAAGAATTTAGAAGAAGAGCTTTTATTTTGGTTATAGATTTATCTCCTCAAGAAACTTTACTCAAATATATTGGAGGATTGCATAGCTACTTAAGGCACACAATAATTATGTCTAACCCTACAAGTCTAGATGAAGTTTGTGTACATGAAAATCATTTGGAGGGAAGAGGGAGTAAATAACCTCAAGAGGAGACAAAGGAAAGAATAATTTCAAGGGAAATGGAAGAAAGAATGGTTCAGTCAAGAAAGAGGGATAAAAAATCACATGTAAACATTGTTCAAAATATGGCCATGATGAAGACCATTGTTGTAAAATTCATCCTGAAAAGAGACCTAACAATTTCAGCTATAAGGGGAAACAAAAGACTACTGCAACTATACAACATGATTTAGGTTCTGATTTGGGTGATGAAACAAATATTATAACCATGGGTTTTCAAGATAAGGATTCTATTGCGAGTACTAGTTCTTCAAGTAGTAGTAGCCTCAATGAAGCTCAACATGCAAAAGAAAGAATAGATATTTTCCACATAAGGGTTATTTCAAATCATACCAAGATAGATACTCTTTTTGATACTAGATTTCAAGACAAGTTCATATCTGAAAACACTGTCAATAAACTAAAATTGGAAGCTACTCCACATCCTAAACCATACCCTCTAGAATGGATATGTGACAATGCCAAATTGCATGTGACAAGAAGGTGTAAATTTAGATTTTCCATCACTGCAAATTTTATAGATGAAGTAGAGCTTGATGTTATTCCATTGGATATTTGTGGTATTGTGTTGGGAAGCTCATACTTATATTATAGGAGATCCATATTTCATCTTCATGAGAACAAGTATCATTTGTTTAAAAATGGAGTTGAGTACATTGTTAGAGAACATACAAAGAAGTTGAATTTGTCACTTGTAAATGCTGGACAAATGAAGAGATTAGTCAATGCAAGTAAGAATTTTGACCTCTTGATGATCAAACCCAAAGATTTTAGTATGCACATAGTGTTATCATGGGATTTTATACATTGTTTCTATTTGAATATCAATTGGTAATCTCATGATAATGTTCATATTTGTTACATTTAAATCCTTATTTTGTTCAATGTTTTGTTGTAGAATCTTATTGAGTTTTTAGTACATAAGTACTAGGTGAATTTAATCTTGCAGAGAATGATTCATTGAAGTTGTTTTACTGCTGGAATCTGATTTTTTAGTGTGCTATTATAATTCTCCTGTTTCTGTTATAACTTTTTTTTGTTGTAAATAAATTTTACTCTATGTTGAAACACCTATTGAAAACGTTTTCCTAGAGTGGTTCTCTTAAGTTTTTTGTGCCATAGTTCTTTATTATTTGTTGAAACATGTTGTTGAAATACTTGGTTGTAGCTTACAACTGTTGTTACACAGTACTGAAACTCGTGTAGTAGATGTTCATTATTTTTTGTAGCACTCCCCTACATCCTTCATTGTGGTCTAAGAGCTAGTAACATTTCTAGTTCCTCATTTTAATTGAATATAGTGATTTGGAATTTGATTTGAAATGGATACAAACAATAATTTGACTCAACCACGTATTCCTGTTTTGATTGAAAGAAATTATGATTCTTGGTTTATTAGAATGAGAATAATTATGCATTCTCAAGATCTTTGGGAGTTTCTTACTGTTGGTTATCGAGAGTCTATTGACCAAGAAATAGAAATGGATCTGACAAATGCTCAACAAATTTTGTTGAAGGGGAATAGAAAGAAAGACAACAATGCCCTCGGTCTTATTCAGCAAGTCCTAACTGAAATCATATTTCCAAAGGTGTCAAGTGTAGTGTATTCAAAGAAATCTTGGGACATTATTGAAACTAGCTATCAAGGTTAAGACTGTCAAGGTTCAGAATTTGAGAAGAGACTTTGAAAATATGAAGATGAAGGGAAACGAGTCAGTTGATAGTTTCATGACTCAAGAAATGAATGTTGTGAATCATCCAAGGTAGTATGGTGAATACTTCTCGCAAAAGAGAGTAATTGAGCATTTTTTGAGATCATTGCCAAAGAAATTTGAATCTTTAGTTGTACCCATATAAGAATTTAAAGATATTAGTTTAATGCATATTGATGAATTAACTGGTTCTCTGATTGCTCATCAATATAGGATGTCTAGATATGATAATCCATTAGAAAATGCCTTCAAATCCCATCTACATGTTACTAGAGGCACATGAAGAGGAAAGTCTAGTAGCAGAGGAAGATGAGGTTGTCTTTTTGGTCAAAGAGACAACAAAAATGATTTAGAATCTAAGGAGAAAACTTAGGAGAATCTTCCTAGTTTAAGGGGGAGTAACAAAAAATCATGGAAGCAAGGAAACCAAAGGTATGATAAATCGAAGGTACAATGTTATTATTGTAAGAAATTTGGACATTATGCCAACAGGTGTTGGAAGAAGCAAGCAGATGTTGGAAAGAAGTCTTCACACATGACAGAGGAGTCAGAGGATGACCACAAACCTATGTTTTTGAATTGTAATGTCACTGAAGAAAGTTCGAGTGATGTTTGGTTTTTGGACAATGGATGTAGCAATCACATGAACAGAGAAAAAAAATTGTTTTCTAGTTTAGATACCAATATTCAATCTGAGGTAGAGTTAGGTAATGATTGTAAGGTAATATTTAATGGTAAAGGTGTGATTCATGTTTATACTAAGAATGATGAAAGTAGAAAAATAGATGATGTTTATTATGTACTTGGTATGAAATGCAATTTGTTAAGTGTTGGACAATTGATAGAGAAAACGTATAATGTTCTTCAAGAACAATGTATGTATAATTTATGATAAGTATCCAAGTAAGCAATTGATTGCTAGAGTAGAGATGACAAAGAATATAATGTTTCCACTTATTATGAGAAATGATTTCACACACTCTTTGAATTCTTATAAAGCTAAAGGTTTGGATGAGTCATGGTTATGGCTTTTGAGATATGACCATTTACATTCTGGAGGTCTAGATTTGTTGAAGAAGAATCAAATGGTGAAGGGGTTGCTGAGTATTTAGCAATGAGCAAGCTCGTGTGAGAGTTGCATACTTGCAAAGTATCACATGGATAAATTTATTTTTGGAGTTTCGTACAAGGCTAAAGCTCCATTGGAACTTGTTCACACATGCTTATGTGGACAGATGCAAGCATATTCATTCATGGATAATGTCTATTTTATGAATTTTATTGATGATTTGAGTTGAAAAACTCAGGTTTATTTGTTGAAGTCGAAATATGAAGATTTTGATATATTGAAGAGGTTTAAAGTTATGGTTGAAAATGAGAGTGGAAAATATATTAAATTATTGAGATCAGATAAGGGAGGTGAGTATATGGTAACTGATTTCATGGAGTTTTGTTAGTATCATGGAATGCAGAGACAATTTATTACTTGTTATACTCCACTATAGAATGGACTAGCTGAAAGAAAGAATCAAACCATTATGAATATTCCTCGAAATATGTTGAAGGAGAAACATCTTATGAACGAATATTTGGGTGATGTAGTTGTTTGTTTAGTATATATTCTTAAAAGGAATCCAACTAAGAGTGTAAATATCCAAGTTCCCCAGGAAGCTTGGAATGGTAAGAATAACAACGTATCCCATTTGAGAATTTTCGGGTGTGTAGCTTATGCACATGTACCTGAAGAGATGAGGAGAAAGTTGGATGAAAGAAGTGAGAAATGTTTCTTTGTTGGATTCAATGATGATTCTAAGGCATATAGACTCTATAATCCTATCACCAAGAAGTATGTTATCCGCAAAGATGTCGATTTCAAGGGAGATGAAAGAAGTGAGAAATGTTTTCTTTGTTGGAAAGAATGACGATTCTAAGGCATATAGACTCTATAATCCCGTCACCAAGAAGTATGCTATCAACAAAGATGTTGAGTTCAAGGGAGAAGAAGCTTGGGATTGTAGCATTGATAAAATTGTTTTAGAGGGAGATAAAATCTCCCATGAAGATGATGATGGAGATGAGTAGGCCGTACATGGTGGACAATAGACTCCATAGTCACATACACCTGCAACAATAACTATTGTAAGACAATCACCAATAATCATCCCATCACAACTAAGAACACCCAAAACATATGAGTGTGGTGAACCATCAGGTCATGGTGGACGACAAACAAGATCAAAGGTACGTGATAATTCAAATCCTACTTTAGCTTGATTAAGAAACATAATTAGAGGTCATAAGACTAGAAGTTTAAGATATTTGTATGAGAAAAATGTTGAAATATATCAAGTTTCAAATTTTTCATTAATTGCATATGATCCTATAAATTTTGATGATGTTGTTAAGAAATAAGTTTGGGTAGAAGATATCAATGAGGAAATTGATTCCATAGAAAGGAATAATACTTGTGAACTTGTAGATTTTCGTGAGGATAAAAATTGTATAGGTTTTAAATGGATTAACAAGACTAATTTAAATGTTGAAGGTGAAATTGAGAAGTACAAGGTAAGACTTGTAGTTCAGGGGTTCAGTAAACAATTCGATATTGAGTATAATGAAAAATTTTCACCTGTAGCCATGATTGATACAATAATAATGGTATTATCCATTGTTGCTCATAATAAATGGTGTATGCACTAGATGGATTTAAAATCTACATTTTAAAATGGTTTTATGGAAGAAGAGATTTATTTGAAACAACCTCCAAGATACAAGATTGATAGACAAGAAGGTAAGGTCTACATGTTAAAGAAAGAATTGTATGGATTGAAACAAACACCCACAATATGGTACAAATAGAATTGATGAATACTTGAATAGTGAAGGATTCAACAAGATTCCAAGTGAGCCAACTCTATATACAAAGTCAAATTAGGAAGGTAAACTCTTTATTGTATGCTTATATGTTGATGATTTGATTTTCACCAGAAATATTTCAATAGATGAGTTTAAGACAACCATGAAAATTGAGTTTGAAATGACTGATTTAGGAATAATGAAGTATTTTCTAGTCATTGAATTAAATCAGTCGGAAGATGGTATTTTTATTTGTAAAAATAAGTATGAAAAATATATATTGAAAAGGTTCAGGATGGTGAACTGTAAACCAACTGTAACACCAATTGCAACTGGCACAAAATTCAGTAAGAATGATGAGAGGTCATGTGTTGATCCGACTCTGTATAAAAGATTGGCTGGAAATCTTATGTATTTCACAACAAGAAGACCTGGTGTTATGTTTGTTGTAAGTTTGATTTCTATATTTATGGAGTCTCAAAAGAGCACCCATTGGCAAGATGGAAAAAGAATCATGATAAATGTTGTTGGAACAACCAATTATGGTGTTCTATACGCATCAGATTCATATTTTAAGTTGATTGGATATACTGATAGTGATTTTGCAGGTAATATAGATGACACGAAGAGCACATGAGTATATGTGTTCCTCTTTGGATCAAGAGTTGTATCTTAGGATTCAAAGAAGCAGTCCATTGTGACTTTATCATATGTTGAGGAAGAGTATGTTACAACAACGACAACTGCATGTCAAACTGTGTCGATGTGAAGAATTGTGGCTGAGTTGTTGCATGAAAAAAAACAACCAACTCAGATTTTCTATGAAAATAACTCAGCCATTTCTCTATCACGTAATCATGTCTTCCACAAGAAAACTAACCATATTGATACAAAATATTATTCTATTCTGGACCTGATAAAAATGATAAAATTTATGTATAGTTATGTAGATCTGAAGATTAGTTTGCAGACATGTTTACAAATCCCTTAGCAAAGGAATTATTTGAAATTCACAGAAAGAACATTGCAGTTTGTGTATTGTAATATTGCAGAGTTTTGTTTTTGGGTGAAATGAATAAGGGGCAGAGTGTCAGAAAATTAGTCATTCCACCTCCTAAAAGATGACTTATCTCACCCCATCAAAATTTGAAGAGTTGCCACCACCCATAAATTAATGTCATCACCTTGACCACCTTATTCATTTAATGATCGAAGAATTATCACTGCCACACTGTTTCATTTTTCGCTGATTGAATTTCAAAGGGGCAATGAACCATTAATGTTTTGGAAAATCCAAATTTGACTTAGGTATAGAGAAGGGGAAAGCTAACCAACTAATTGTATCAGTATATATACATCTATGTAATTCATATTTTAGTATTCATAGATATATAGAGAGAAAAAAATAGACAAAGAATTTTTAGAGTGTTATGAGGGGATTTTATACTTTGTTTCTGTTTGAATTTGAGTTTGTAAACTCATGATAATGTTCAGATTTGTTATAGAGTAATTTATTTTGTTGTACCATGCATACTTTGTTTACCGTGTGAGAGTTTCATTTAAATCCTTATGTTGTGCAGTGTTTTGTTGTAGAATCTTATTGAGTTTTTAGTACATAAGTAATGGGTGAATTTATTGTTGCAGGGAATGATTCATTGAAGTTATTTTACTACTGGAATATGGGTTTCTAGTCTGTTGTTATAATTCTCTTGTTTCTGCTATAACTCTATTTTTTTGTAAAGCCATTTTACTTTTTACTTAAAGACCCGTTGAAAAGATTGTTGTAGACCAAAGTATCGATATTTGTGTATGATGCAAGAGTTGTTCACTTAAGTTTTTTCTGCAATAGTTATTTATTATTTGCTAAAACATGTGTTGAAACACGTTGTTGAAACATGTTGTTGAAACACTTGGTTTTAGATTACAGGTGTTGTTACACAATGATGAAAATCGCGTAGTGGATCTTCATTGTTTTTTGAAGCACTCTACTACATCCTTTAAGGTTAGCATTTCTTAATACTTGTTATTTTTAACTATACTCAAGCTCTTAAGTGAGATCCTCACACACTTCTCTCTTTTCCATCAATTTCCACACTAAAAGAAAATTGCTTAGGTTTCCAGACATTGCACCTTTCCATCAACTTCAATATTAAAACAAGTATCTTTTACCTTGTTCTATTATGTCTTTTCGTTTTTCAGTACAATGTCTAATTCTGTATTAGAACAACTTTTTTATATAAAAATGATATTAGATAATAACATGATACTTTTAAATAGAACAAATTTTCTATATAAAAATGATATTAACTAATAATATGACACTTTTAAATAGATATTTTACTAATCAAATGATGAAGGAATTAGTAGCACCTACGTTAGTGTTTGTCTATGAAGGGGGCATGTAAGGTAACTTAATTGGAGCTCAAGGGAGTACCTTCGTACAAGAAGGCATTGTCATGGCAAACCAACAAAACAAATATATTGGGGTGCATGAAAAGAGGCTCTCGAGGATTCAAGTACAATGTTTATGTGAGGGCAGAGATAAAACCCTAATTTGAGTAGATAGGACTATGCCCTAGATATCAGGTCACTTCATGGAAGTAAGGAGTGGTATGCAATTCACGAAGGAACATGTAGTGATAGGAATTTTATGGGAATTTATACTTAGAACACTAATCATTAAGTCATAATGTAAACCAAAAGGCCTAGTAGAATTGAAGCTAATCAATGATCTAGAGGATCAAAAAAATCTCAAAAAATCAAAGTGCTCATAATTTCTTCAAAAATGACTCGTTCATAGGCCTCATCCTCATGATCCCAATGAAAATTAAATGTGTTCAAATACACTTCGTATGAGAGAGATATCGCATTTTGTCCTCTTTTCTAAACATGCAAAATTTTGTTGACTCTATATTCCATACAGTGTTGACATGGCAGGTATGTACTGCTGACATGGAAGGGTCGTACTGCTAATGCGTAAAGGTCGTACTAGACACATGGCAAGTTTCCATACTGACACGTGGAAGAGGCTGACGTAGAAAGTGATGATGTGGTAGAGGTCGACGTGGCAAGTGACTGGAATATGTGATGGACCAACCAAGCTATGACACGTGGTGTGTACATGGAACAATTATAAGGTGCCATGTGACCTAAACATGGGATTCCACATGGAACCCCCTCCATTGCATAAAATATTGGTTGTAGTCCTTGGTAGTCAAACCCACAACCTCTAGGGATAGGTGCCAAGGACTTGGCACAAGCTGAGATACCAACCCACCTGTCATATATTTCATACCTATATACCTTCATGCATTTATTTAGGTTTGAAATATTTTTTGGATGGGAGGAGAAATGGTTGGGGTTTGGCCCCAACCCTTGGTCTTACCTGGTACATATGACTTACCACATACTATGCCAACCAACATTCAATGCGGGGTTTCATCCAACGAACACTTTTCATAGCATGGAACCAGGACATTGGGGTAAATGGTTAGTTTGGGTTGCTAGCTCAGCCCTTAGTTGCACATTTCCATGAGACCACAAAAGGCATGAAGTTACAATGGATATGCGGGCTAGGTGTGTAAATCTAAGTCGATGACTAGCCACATGGGGACCACGCGACCATGACCTCCTCCCTTGGGGGTGCTAGTGGCACTAACTTAGATTTTCCATCACTAACTCAATAATTTAGAAGAAGAGCTTTGATTTTGGGTATAGATTTATCTTCTCAAGAAACTTTACTCAAATATATTGGAGGATTGCACAACTACTTATGGAACACAATACTTATGTCTAACCCTACAGATCTAGATGAAGTTTGTGTATAGGAAAATCATTTGGAAGCAAGAGGGAGGAATGAACCTCAAGAGAGCAACAAGAAGCCTTTTGTTAAAGGAGACAAAGGAAAGAAGAAGTTCAAGGGAAATGGAAGAAATAATGCTTCAGTCAAGAAAGAGGAAGAGAAACTCAAATGTAAACATTGTTCAAAACATGGCCACGATGAAGACCATTGTTGGAAAACTCATCTTGAAAAGAGACCCAAAACGTTCAGCCATAAGGGGAAACCAAAGACTACTGCAACTATACAACATGATTTCGGTTGTGATTCGGGTGATGAAACAAAGATTACATCCATGGGTTTTCAAGGTAAGGATTCTATTGCGAGTACTAGTTCTTCAAGTAGTAGTAGCCTCAATGAAACTCAATATGAAAAAGAAAGAATAGAGCTTTTCCACATAAGGGTTATTTCAAATCATACCAAGATAGATACTTTGTTTGATACTGGATCTCAAGACAACCTCATATCTAAAGACAATGTCAAGAAACTAAAATTGGAAACTACTCCACATCCTAAACCATACCCTCTAGGATGGATATGTGACAATTCCAAATTGCATGTGACAAGAAGGTTTGAACTTATATTTTCCATCACTACAAATTTTATAGATGAGGTAGAGCTTGATATTATTCCAATGGATATTTGTGGTATTGTGTTTGGAATCCCATACTTATATTATAGGAGAGCCATATTTCATCGTCATGAGAACAATCATTTGTTTAAAAATGGAGTTGAGTACATTGTTAGAGCACATACAAAGAAGTTGAATTTGCCACCTGTAAATGCTGAACAAATGAAGAGATTAGTCCATGATAGTAAGAATTTTGTCCTTTTGAGGATCAAACCCAAAGACAATGTTGAGAAATAAGCTTTCCAAGGTTGTGATTCAAAGTTGAAATCTGATTTATATGGGGTTGTTAACCAATATGATGAGATTTTTCAGGAACCAAAAAGATATCCTCCAAAAAAGGCTATCCAACATGAGATACAATTGCAGAAAGACTGTCCTCTTCCAAACATTGGTATGTATTGGATGTTAGTCATGGAGAATATTGAAATTAAAAAACAAATCCAAGAGTTTCTTGACAAAGGGGTCATCATGCCAAGCACATCGTCATGTGGATCACCAATTTTTTTAGTGTGAAATAAAGATGGTGCATGGCACATATGTGCAGAATTTGGGGCCTGGAACAAGATTACCATAAATAATCGTTATCCTCTTCCTAGAATGGATTATTTTCTTGATCAATTGAAAGATGCTAAGTATTTTACTAAATTGGATTTGAGAAGTGGATATCATCAGATTAGGATTTCTAAAGGAGACACTTGGAAGACAACTTTCAAAACAAAGCAAGGTTTGTTCGAGTGGATGGTAATGTCATTTGGACTTTTTAATGCTCTTGCTACATTCATGAGAGTCATGAATGATGTTTTAAGGCCTTTTCTTGATGATTGTGTGATTGTCTACTTGGATGACATTTTTATATTTAGAAAATATCATAAGAGCATATTATGCATGTAAAGGAAGTTTTGGATGTCTTAAATAAAGAAAACATATTTTAAAGAAGTCTCAATGTGAGTTTGGAAAGACCTCACTTGTTTACTTGGGACATATTGTTGGAGGAGGAGAACTGGAAATTGATCCTTCCAAGGTCAAAGTCATTTTGGATTGGGCCATGCCCAACAATGTGAATGAGGTAAGAAGATTTTTGGGAGCAACCCAATATTGGAGAAAGTTTATTACTAACTTCTCTTCAATTGCAGATCCATTACATGCAATGACATGCATCAAGTAATTTTTCCAATGGGGAGGAAAGCGACAAAAAACATTTGATGCATTGAAGGAGAAGATTAGTTCAACTCTAGTTCTTGCACTTCCTAACTTGAGACAACCATTTGAGATGCAAACAGATGCAAGCAATTATGCAATGGGAGAAGTCTTGTTACAACATGATAACCCCATTTGTTTTCATTCTAAAACTTTTAATGGTGTTGTGACTAACTATCCTACTTATGATAAGGAATTGTATGCATTGTTTCTAAGTTTGAAAAAATGGAAACATTATTTGTTGGGAAAAGAAAATATCATTCACACAGATCATTAACCATTGCAATACTTACAATAACAAACAAAGCTACAATAAGCAAGGCACCTCAGGTGGACGGGTTTTCTATAACAATTCCACTTGTTTATAAGGTATAATAAAGGAATTTTTAACAAAGTTGTTGATATTCTTTCTAGGCCTATTGTTAGTTCTTTAGTTATTCTTAAGCATAATTCTACCATGCATGAGAGCTATGTTGAACAATAAGCTTTAGATGTTGATTTTAAAGAGGTTGATGCAACTTTGTGTCATTCTAACCAAGTTGAGGAATTAGATTACCATGTGCATGATAAACTTTTGTATCATATTGACAAGATATGTATTCCACAGGGTGAAAGAGTCAAAATCATAAGGGAAGCTCATTCTTCTGTTATTGTTGGCCACTTTGGTGTAGGCAAGACAATGACTAATTTGAAAAGGTATTCCTATTGGCCTAAAATGAATGAAAGTGTTTCAAGATATGTAAGAGGATGTTCTTTATCCGCTACAAGAAAGCATAACAATAAAAAGTTTTGTTTATATACTCCACTTCTGGTTCCTTTTTGTCCTTGGGAAAACATTTCCATGGACTTTGTAGGAGGTCTACCTATGTCTAAAAAGAATCCTGATTATCTTTATGTTGTGGTTGACTGTTTCAGAAAAATGTGTATTTTGATGCCTTGTAAGAAGTACGTTACAGATGAAGAAATGACACAAATTTTATTTCAACATGTTTGGGTACATTTTGGATTTCCTAAATCCATTATTTCTGATCGATATTATCTATTTATTGGAAACTTTTGGTGAAGTTTATGGGCACTCATGGACACCAAACTGAAAAAGAGAAAAACGTTTCATCCAAAAAACAATGGTCAATCAAAAGTGGTGAATAGAATAGTAGTTCATATTCTTCATGGGTATTGCAACAAGCATCCTATTCTTTGAGATGAGCACCTACACTACATTCAACATGCTTACAACTGGGCTAAGCACTCTTCGACTCAAACATATCCATTTGAAGCATGTTTTGGTTATTTGCCAAAATATCCTTTAGATTTTATCTTTCAGAAAGATATGGCTATTGATGGTCAATATGACATTGATAGAGCAAACAACTTCATTGAACAAATTCATTTTGTGCATCAAATGGTACAAGAACAGTTGGAAAAGAGCCAAGCCAAGTACAAGACAAGACATGACAAGAATCATGTTGATAACAATTTCCAAGTTGGAGATGAAGTTTGGCTTTAAATTAGGAAAGAGAGGCTTAAAGGAGAAGGTAAAAAACTAAAATCAATTATATATGGACCTTTCAAGATTCTTGAAAAGATTGGTAACAGTGATCTAGGGGATCAAAAAATGGTCAAAAAATAAAAGTTCTCAGAATTGCTTCAAAATGGACTCGTGTGTAGGCCTCGTATGCATAATCACAATGCAACTTGAACAGGTTCAAACAGACGTTGTATGAGAGAAATATCATGTTCTGTCTGCTTTGCCAAACAATAAAATTTGTGTTGATTGTACAGTCCATATAGTGCTGACGTGGTAGGTCTGTACTGTTGATGTGATAGGGCCATATTTATGACGTGGAAATGCCATACTGGACACGTGGGAGGTGGCCATACTAACATGTGGGAGAGACTAATATGGCAAGGATGATGTGGCAGAGGCTGACGTGGCAAGTGATGACATGGCAGAGTTCAACATGGCAGGTGACTGGGACATGTGATGGACCAACCAGGATGTGACATGTGTCATGCACATGGAACAATTGTATGGTTCCACATGGCCTAGACATGGGATTCCACGTGGCACCCCCTCCATTGCATAAAATTTTGGTTGTAGTCCTTGGGGGTCGAACCGACAACCTCTGGGGATAGGTGGAAACAACTTGGCACAAGTCGGGCTTCTGTCCCGCCTTCCATATAGTACTTACCTATATTCCTTCAAACCTTTATTAAATTTTTCACTATTGTTTGGATGGGTGGAGAAAGGGTCGAGGATTATCCCCAAACCTTGGTCTTACCCGCTACATATGAATTACCACATACTACGCCAACCAACACTCAGTGTACGGTTTCATCCACCAAACACTTGTCATAGCATGGAACCAAGACACGGGGGTAAATGATTAGCCTGGGTTTCTAGCCTAGTGTTGACTCCATGTTTTGCCTACTTTTTTCCTTCTATAAGTCTCTTTTTGAACATAATGTTTATACATTTTTATCTTATTATCATATTAATATCAGATCGATATGGGACACAAATTAGGAATGTGTTAATATCCCCCAGCCACCCCTCTTTAGGAATAAAAAACGAAAAATTAATTCCCGAACCCTATATCAGAAAAAAATCCAGAAAAAAAAAATGGAGTCACATGGCTCTAAAACAAATGGAGAAACAATTCTGATATAAATCCTAATAAAAAAATGCCTCCAATGCCCTTAATTGCGAACCCTCAAGTCGCATCACCTCCTTCTCATGGATCATGTCGACTTCGGCCTCTCATGGATCAAGTCACATCGCCTCATCGCTTCTCACGGATCATGTCGCATTGCCTCATGTCGCATCGCCTCTCACAAATCAAGTAGCCTGTCACTCAAACACACTTTTCTTTCCTTTTCAGTTTCCCTTTCCTTTCATTCAAGTAATAGATTTTATAAGGCTTCAAGTAGCCTTCGTTTCAAGTAGCCTTCACATCGCCTCAAGTCGCCTTCGCATCCCCTCCTCGCATATCACGGATCAAGTCGCATTCTGCCTCTCACGGATCAAGTCGCATCACCTCTCATGGACCTAATATGTTCCTCCTAATGTGAAGTTTGTATTTAATTCAATAGATATAAATGTTTAGAACTTATTATTTTTTATTAAACAAGAAAAAAGCGCAATCCAGACCTTCATCTGGACCTCCATCTAGACCTTCATCCAGACCTTCATCCGGTCCTCATTATGGAACTCGAAGTGCAACATATTTGGCAGTTAGAGTGCCTGTGGGAATTTCTGGGCAACACTAGAACATGGAATTTTTAGCCATTATAGTCCTCCTACTATGGCTCCCA
>ML811395.1:42495-103143 GCA_009831015.1 Picea engelmannii | reverse complement strand
AAATTCGAGCACTATTGCTAGCACTTAATGCACATCAAGTGCTCGTATTCACCTGTCAAATATTTTTTGGTTCTAATGACAAGGAGGACTGTTGTAGCAGATAGTAAATTGCAACTTCCACCCAATGATCACAAGTTTAATTTCGGTGAATTTATATTTATTGCATATATATATCGGGCCTGCATTCAGTGGACAAATGAATAAAATAAAGGACTGTTGTAGCAGATAGTAAATTGCAACTTCCACCCAATGATCACAAGTTTAATTTAGGTGAATTTATATTTCTTGCATATATATAGCGGGCCTGCATTCAGTGGACAAATGAATAAAATAAATATTTCTAGGTTAAAAACAACTAGACAGGTCTAGCATATGTCCAGACAATATATTACACTATGGAAACTGCCCGACTCCATGGGCAGATGCAAAATAGTAATAATTTTAAGTTAAAGAACATTCAATAAACAGGCCATCTAGTAGAGATTCAGTTTACAAATGACAGAATGGGAACTGCCACTGGATGGTCGTCGCTCCAAGTATGTCGGGGTCGCATAACTGGCAGAGACGGCCTACATCATGATTCCAGGGCAAAGATCACCAATTTCTTCTTGGGCTCAAATGCTAGGAGAGTAGCCAATTGACATCGCTTCCAACTCTCATGATTTTTTCTAGTCTTTCTCTTTCTTTTACATTTCTCGAGTTTAATACTTCAAAGCTGGTTCTCCTTCTCTGATTTTAATGCTTCAAGGCTGGTTCTCCTCCTCTGATATTTTACTTTGCCAGAGATGCACTTGGCACTCCCATTGCATATTACATCCATGTAATTTTCTCAGTCTCGTTGGATGACCATTAATGACCACCAGTGGACATTAATATAAAAATAATAATATTAAATTAAATTAAATATCACGTGTGAAACAACAAGGTTTCTGTCTACCAGTTACTCAGGTTGCCAAGAAGCAGCTCTAGCTCATTTGGTATGAACCCAAATCACTTACATAGCAAACATGTATGTTATATGTAATACATATAACATATATGTTATATGTAATATGTCTATCTACCAATTAGTCAGGTTGCCAAGAAGCAGTTTTAGCTCATTTGGTAGGAACCCAAATCACTTACATAACAAACATGTATGTAATACATATAACATATACAAACATGTGCCCTGCTGGGACAGAATTACCCTTCAAATGATTGTGGGTTATCCAAGATCTGTCAAATTCATTTGCAGACACAAAATAAGCCCTATTATCATGGACACATATGTACACCAATCAAAAACTCAGCCTTGTTAATGGGGTTGTGGTTCAGTGGTAAAACCATGTGAGGCCGTCCACCAAGGTTCAGTTCCCCCGGAAGCATGATTAGCAGCTCTGGCCAGGTGCAAGAGGTGCAAGTTTTTGGTGATTTTGACAGATAAAACAGAATTTTTATATTAATAACATGAAATTATAATTTTTAACAAAATTCTTATTATATTTGAAAACAAATTTTCCTTGATGTGTCAGTTTAGCCAAACAAATGCTATATGACTAGTACAGATCCATCTTAGCTCTGAATTTAATAAGCACCAAGGTGCAAACCTTTATGTGGTTAAATAGTCTTTGAGGATGCAAAAACATTTAGGTTTGCAGTCCATTGGATGTAGCTTGGGTGGTTGGGAGGAATGATTGTTACCCTCCCCACCCAGGTTCAATTCCTTGCGAATGACATGTTTGCCCTTAAATGAGTCTATAACATGCTCTTGTTGTTGAGCCCCCAATATTTCAAAAATAATCTGCCTCCCTATGTTCTCTCACGAATTTCGTGGGGATTTTCCGTGGACCGATATCCAGTGCAATCAACCACATGAATGAGAAACAGAACTGGAAAGGAGGAACGGAACAAGAAACAAGAAACGGTGTTAGAGCGTTTCTGGTGATTATAAATGTGGACCCAACCCTCTGCAATGCATACTATACATATAGACTTGATTAGTAGTGCACTAATGTAGAGTCCAAACGGGAATATGAAAGCAAACATGGAATGACAAATGGGTCTCTCCTTAGCAGGTTTCTGGTGACATAAAGTGCTTATGTTCAGCGGTTCGTCCCTTGAGGACCATTTGGCCCGCCCAGGCAGCTGCTTGTGGTGTCTGGCCTCTCTTCTTTAAGCCAATTGTAATACTTTACTTTGAGCATAAAAGAAGTAAAAGAAACGGTGTTAGAGCGTTTCTGGGGATTATAAATGTGGACCCAACCCTCTGCAATGCATACTATACATATAGACTTGATTAGTAGTGCACTAATGTAGAGTCCAAACGGGAATATGAAAGCAAACATGGAATGACAAATGGGTCTCTCCTTATCAGGTTTCTGGTGACATAAAGTGCTTATGTTCAGCGGTTCGGTTCGTCCCTTGAGGACCATTTGGCCCGCCCAGGCAGCTGCTTGTGGTGTCTGGCCTCTCTTCTTTGAGCCAATTGTAATACTTTTCTTTGAGCATAAAGGAAGTAAYTCCGAAACCCCTTGGCAGCTCAAACCATGCTACCATAAGCTTTTGAACAAGCGATCCCGTAAAAGTAACCTATAAGCTTTCTTAGATCCGACTATAAACATGTCAACTAATAAATTTGTCTAGGGTTCGGTTCTACGATAAAATTGGATCAGCTTCGCCAATGTTATGAATTTGATTTTAGAGACTTCATTTAGCACTGGGATTGGCAAGCACTGTTAAACCCAATTCATCAATGTATCTCGCTCTGAAATCACATAACAGATTTAACGAAGAGGCTGGAGGCAGAGAAAAGAAAACAAAGGAAAATAATACTTACTTGAGACAAGTGAAGAGGTGTCTGCGCGAGCCATATTGGGCGGCTTCTTCTTCTTGGCTAAACGCTTTTGAGCCATGATGGTTCAAAAGCACCTGTTACAGAAAGAAAAAGAAGCCACCACCAATTAACGATTATATTTTTATGCAGTTGACCCCCACTACAACCTTGTTATGTTGGGTGCCAAAAACAAAAACACAGAGATATATATATATATATATAGTCATACAAGGCCACTCCATAACAGAAACCAAAAAATAGAGGGCTGCACGTGCACTATCAAATCATGTTTATATAATATGTTTCTTTGTATCAATTTCATCATGACTTTTGTTGGGAATAGCAAGCCACGAGTGTAAATAGAATTCTCTGAATCTTTGTAATGACTGCAGACGTGTTGTTCGACAATATTGTTGGAAAGGTATTTATTTAGGTGTGCCATAACATGACTCAAAGAATAAACTTGTTTGTATTTGAGACATTAATCATTAAACTAGCTTTTTATCTTCATAAGATTGTCATATCAATTAATTAATGTGAATAACTTCATTGTGTTGTTATTGAAAGAGTAAGTTAATATGAAAAAAATATTTTATTTTTAAATATAATTTTGATAAAAAAAATTAAGTAGAATCAAAGTTTCCTCGTTTTCTAAGTTTGGTACATGGTGGAATAATATATTTGGGATTTCGTCTATTTTGATTTGATTCAGATCTTCAAAAATTTAATCAAAGTTTTGAATTGATCGACAATTTGACTTCTTGTGTCGTCAGATTCTAACAATTTGAGGAAAGTTTGCTACAAGATTAGATGGCTCTGTCAATGGGGTTGTGGTTCAACTTTGAAGAGGGTGGCATGTGAGGTTACCTACCGAATTCTTTTTGAGACATGAATAAGTTGTTGAAGGTAGATGCAAGGAAAATTTAACTGATTTAGACAAAAGCGTACTTTTTGTGGCAAAAACCGAGTTAAGTGGAAGCACTTATGTTCATTGGTTTTATAATCCCTACACTTATGTCAAAATGATAATTATGTTAGGGACAAAGATATTGTCATGTTGAACCATCTCCGCACCAACATTTGTTCCATGACAAAGCACCTCTATAACAAACCCTCTAATTAGCGACAATCAACACCATGTACCACCTTAGTGACACCTTGGCGCACCATACCAACACTAACTTATAATGAAGAGGGACCACACAAAAGAAAAATTGGGTCATCAAGTTTTGATTTGGGCATCAACGAATATGCACTTGAAGCACCTGAAACAATGACCAAGTTGGCCCAAGTCAACACACACCCTGGGCAACTTGAAAAATCAAATAAGGTGGGTGATCAACCTTGTACACTAAGCTTAAGGCTAACCATTAAGGATCGTGTCGAATGGACATCGATCATTTATGGGCTTGTATAAATATCATGACATGTCTTGTCAATAGATATACTTAGCATAATGACAAAACTTAGGGCATAGGATCTCTAATTATGCATTTGTGTCAGTAGCTCACAAAGTGTCATTCCACAAGACTAAGTGCACACAACATTATTGATAAAATGGTTAAGACATTGCCCTCGATATTGGATTTTATTATAATAATATATTGCATAGTGTTGACCTTATGATATGAGTGTAACCACATGTATCTGGCACATAACCTCACGCATGCCAAAAAGTGCTCCTCCTCCACGTCAACCTCCTCCAACTAGGCCTGTTAGGGTCGGAAGTCACCCCTGGATTGCAGCAGGAGTAGAGCCCGACGCCCATCAGTTTGTGTCACGATTTGTTTAATGGGGTGATCAATTGGAAGCCAACTCAAGACGGTGTGGTTCTAACTCCGAAACTAGGCTAGGTAGGCGTGGGCAGGTGAGGTCTTAATCAAACTTCGGACAGTAAGTTGTAGTAAGGGTGAGTAGGGGGAAGACTTGTATCAGAGAGATGCGAAGGTCTGTCGTAAACATCAGGTTCCTAACAGACTGTGGAAGAAGACATCTAAACGCAAGATCTTCCTACGTTCAAACGTAGAAAACCAGAGAAAACAATAATGCCACAATAAATCCTTTGTCACAACAGAATTGCCATAATTCGTGCGAATCAGTCGATCACGAACTCCCTTAGTATAAGATGAAAACTTAGATGGAGTAAGAAGACCGTCTGTTAGATGGAGTAACAAGGCCTATGCTTGCAGCCGCAACATCGCAACACATAGCACTCATCACAAGGCCAAATGGGTAGTGCCCCTAGCAACCCTCTACAACATTTGGCACATTGAGTTCCAACTGTGTGTGGCAGGTTCCAATTTGCACATGCCTACCTCAAGAATGTACATGTGCACACCTCAGCTTCTTTTGTATGCATGCTTCAACAATGTGTGCACACACCCTTGCATCTTTTATGCACACTAACATATGTGTGCACGCAAAGAAGACCAACCATCAATGGCATTGTTATTCCTATGCATCAATAGTAGCACATGGTGTGCCATGAGACAAATAGTCATCAACAATTATCAAAATGAATCTTCTTCACCAATCAAATCATTGTAATTAAAATGCACTCTTATGTAAACATTGTATTATTAACCATTATTTTTCAAGCTTTGCATCACAAAGTAATGTACTGAAATTTTACATGGTAGTATAAATATTGTTATGTTCTATTTTGCTTTGTGTATGTCTCATTTATCATTTATTTGTTTATGTTCATGTTTCCTTCGTCATAACTTTATCTGTGCAACCTTTTTAAGTTGGCATTCAATTTGCATTATGAAACCAAATTGACTTAATATATAGTGTATTTTTTGCTTTATGTGTCTTTGGGATGCTTAAAAATATCTCAAGTTTTATTGCTTAATGTTTTGTATATATTGATATTCTTAATCTCTTAAATTATGTTAGAGTGAAATTATTCATTGTCGTGTTATCATATATTGTAAAATTCGCAAACTATGCACATTCTCTCTAGTATGGTTATTGCATAATATTCTTTTCCTGAGAAGGCTAATTATCATTGTTGTATATTTCATTATTCTTTATTAAGTTTCATTGACTTGTGCATCAACATGGTTTTGGTGGCCTTTCTAACCATTTAATGCATCAAAACAACAATGCAGCATACATTCACAAAGACCCATCGTGTTACCTTCATGTGCAACCAACACCTACTCCTCATAGTGCTTCAATTCATGACAATTACTTGACCTTCAACAAAACATTGGTCAAGTGCCATCGTTGGATCCACATGCGGTCAATTCAATGTACAATGCAACACATGATTCAACACTCCACCTCAATTATAGTGCAATGATCCACATCAACAACATGTCACAACCTAAAGGGCCACCATACCCATCTCGATGGATGGTCAAATTTTACTATGACTATGTGTACTATGGCTCACCTAATTTCAATGATCGAGACTATCAATTATCTTCGATAAATGTGTACAAGGTCAATTGCTAGGGATTACCTCTATTAATCATTAAACCCATTTCCTATTTGTATAAATATGTAACAATGACAATAATTGTTGTAATATTAAGATAACAAAACAAAGATGCATTGCAACATAATTACATTGTATAATAAGCAAGAGGCAATGCATAAGCAACACAAAAGAACTATCATTCAACCATGTTTTTTTTTTCCAAGACATTTAACCACATATATGCACAAACACGGGGATAATAAACTAAGACCAATGTTATTAACAACATAACTAATTCCTGACACGTACAAAGAATATAACAACATTATAGGGGCATCTTATCTTAACAATCTCTCATCTATCACAGTGCACTACCTTCCTTTTATAAACTCTATGTCTTTATTTTTTTTTCATGTAATGCATTTTCAGAGGAAACCCACTGTGCACTTTCCCTCATTATGAGGATGGTAGTGAGGGTAAACTAGATTTTGTAGAAGCTTGAAGCTTTGTCATGTCACTTACGAGAATAAAACCTAGGTGGGGAGTGTTATCCCCGGTTTCTAGGGATAACTAGGAGATCATGTCTCGAGGCCCACGGGTCCTAGACATGGAGTACCGAGAGCAGGATTCACCTGAGCATGGCCCTGGAGGGCCCATCCTTCTCTTCTTTCATCAGATTTATCTTGTCAGCAGCAACAACATCCATCACCATCGGCTTGGTCTTGTATCGGAGAAGGCTCTTGCTCCATGAGGTAATTGGTATAGGTATCATGGTATGTATCGCTTTTGATCATTATAACCTTTAGATATATGCATCTTACTCCTTTTATTTCTAACAACTGCTTGGATCTAACATTGACTCACTTGACCATTGTTGAGGGGATTGACAGGGTGTCCTAGCAAGCTTGTACCCATAGGTTTGGGTTTGCCATCGAGGGGATTTCTGAAGAGCCATCGTCCGCTCCCATCATATCATCACTTTTTAATCTTATCTCCCGCTCATCTATCCCATTCCCCTAGTCCGGGCATTAGGATGATCTATTTGTAGGGTTGCACCTTATCTCATGGGAAGAAGGGGCTAAAGGCCTAGAAGGTAAAAGCAGCTAGTAAAAGATAAAAGCCATAAAAAATGAAACCTCGAGATGCCTCGCCCGGGGATCCCTGAGAAGGCAATAAAAAGCCTCTCAACAAGAAATAAGAGGGACTCGAAGAAAAATAACAAAAACACAAGACCTAGCCAAGAGGATAGGGGGTGTCATCACGAGCCAACCTATTATGTTCATGGGTACCTAACAGCATGGCATTGCCACTATCTGGTTACCACGCCAAGGCAATGACCTTTGGTTGCATGGCCAAGGGAAAGGGGGTCTCATCACGAGTCAGCCTTATCATCTCTGTGAAAGTGCTTGTGGGTAACACAGTCAGATCTAGTCACCACGCCAAGGCAGTGTCCTCTAGTTAGTCCTTGAAATAAAAATAAAGAAAAAGAAAAGAAAGAAAAGAAAGAATAAAGGCAATAAAGGGCTTGGAAAAAATTGCATCCATGACGGGTACATCTCGCCTTCTACAAAGGCACCCACAGGTAATATCATGCATCCCTGTCTTTCACTCTACCCGTATGTCTGGACATCCCTTATCCACATCACCTCGTTCTACATGGTTTGGATGATAACCCTTGGAGACTTGTTTTCCCTTATGGATACTAGCCCAGTAGGGTGTCTTGTCTTTTTCTTCAGCCTTGTATTGTAGGTCTTTGTAATATCTTTGAGCTATTGGATGATATATCAGGGTTTTTATGCATATGTTTGATAATATTAATGATGAGACGAGATTAACATTGCTATGATCCCTGTAACTAATGAGCCCATGGAGGGCAAATTTTTTGATGTGCAAGACTATGCCCGACGGGCAGGTACCACGTGGACTAGTACACATGGGGAGATGATTAGTTCATACCTCCATGGGGCTGAAGAGCCCATCAGATGGTTATTGAGACCCCATCAGGGGCAGAGACAGGACAGTGTTTGATTGAGATTTTGCACCTGAGAAGAAGAAGGACGTTCCATCAAGGACACTTTGGTTGAGCCGGACCTAGGGGGATTGACCCACTTGCAGTGGAACGTTGGCCCCAGATGACCCAGGATGTCACCAGGAGGCTTGTGACATCATCATGAGCGTATGGCAGATGGACAGGGTTGTTGGCACGTGTGGCATCTTGGAAGAGCCCAAGGAGGGCTAACGTCTGGCTTCTGGATGCTGCACTGGCCCCAAAAAGGCCTAACGTCTCCCTCAGGAGGGCTTGACGTCTCATCTTTTGCTCATTTAAGGTTTTAAAAGAACATTTAATGTAAAAACAATATGATTTTTGTTTAAAGCCTTGTCGGCTAATTTTATGACCTAAAATTTAATTAAAGGGCATGATACAATATATATTGACGAGTTTTGTCCTCATTTTGACATAACTCATCACTCACCCTCTTGTGAGGTCTTATTTTTGTGCCCTTGTTGGGGTATTTCATCTTTTAAGTGAGGCGCACTTGTTGAAGGAAGGATTTTCTTGGCATTTTTGGCATTTCTCTTTAAGGAAGGTTTACAACTAGGGTTTGCAATGTTATTTCTTCATGATATGTAAGTGTTTTTTCTGCAAAACTTCTTAATTGAATGGTTGTAGGCTTATATTATTTCATTTATTTATAAACTTTGTTGATTTAAGACCCTAGGTGACAAGCACACAAGTAGGTCCTTGTTTCATGTCCCCTAAAAGAGAAATATTCAGCCATTGAAGAAGGAAGGAAGAGCCTAGCCATTGCTACACTCTTTTTACTTCTTCCCCTGTGCTAGCCGTGCCTTTTAAGAGTTAAGAAGGAGGAGATGTCCCAAGCCTAGGATATCTACACCTAGGGTTGTCCTGCTTCTAGGGTTTGGTGATAGGGCCTTGCCATTGCAACACTCTTCCTCACCTCACTCTCTTGTCTTGACTTATCTTTTATGCTAGCCGTTTTGCCAAGTTTAACCTAAGGAAGGAGGAAAGAGCACGAGGCCTTGCTTAAGCAACACCGGAGTGAGCCTATTTCCCCTAGGGTTTTGATTCTAGGGCCCTGCCATTGCAGCACCTTAGAACCCTTCCCTCTCGTCCTTAGCCTTTATTCCCTTCAACTTTGCATCCTCTCTTTAATTGACTCCATTTACCCTTAGGCACTAATCTCAGCTCCCCAACGTTGAAGTGATAGTGGCCAAACAACTTTTAAAACCTTTACAATTTGAAACCCTAACTAACTACTAACCCTAATTAGGGTGACGTCACTCTTGGATATTCCATCTTGATGCAGCATTTGTCTTTGATAAGCAATTAGATGATGGTTTGAGAGCATTTATTGAGTAAGGGATTGAATAAATACATTTTTGGCTACATCATCTCAATATTTATTGATGAATTGATATTATTTTATTGCTATATTAATTGACATTGATCTCATCGATATCTATTGTTTTAATTTGCTTATATATTGATATCAGATAGTTATATGAAGTACTAACCCATTGAATTATAGCCTGCATATATTGTTTTGCTATTGTCTTGTTCCGAGTAGGTGTTCTTATTTGGGGCTACACTTCATTATTGGATGATTATCTGGACTATCTAATCTTGGTGGTAACCTGTGAGGAGGAACTTTTACTTTGATCTTTATACTTTGGCCTCTTCAAAACCCCAGGTTACTGGGGACGTCTCCCCTAGGCTAACCTCCCTGAATAGAAAGAACCTCCCCATTGTGGTGACATTGGGTGGGGTAGGTTCATGTTACGCCAATTTGGCCTCTACCTTCTAGCCATTTGGCCTAGCTACAAACTGTGTGATAACATTTTGGCACCGTTGTCGGGGAACACTAAGTCAATTCTCCTCAAACGACAAATCTTTTCGGTAAGCCTTGCCTCAAAGACCTTTTCTTACAAACTTACCTAGCGACTCCACTAGGGTGTTATTCCCCCTTTTTCTTTGGTAGTTTCAAGTAAACTATCTGGTGACTCCACAAACTAAAAGGAGATTCAATAATCCTCCTTTGTCTTTCAGAAGGAAGCCTCCCTTAAACTCTCTTATTGTCAAATCACTTTTTGGGAAGAGCCTTCCTTTAAGAATCATGTCTACCTCTCAGACCACTACAACGAACCTAGCCAACAATCAAAGACAATGGTCATCTACCCTTTTCAGAGCGTTAGACATGTCAGCCATACCAGGCCACCCTAGGCAAATGCCACCCAAGTATGAGAAGTGGTTGCCTAAATTCACCGGTACTGATGCCATCAGTGTCGAAGAGCATATGAGCAACTTTTGGGCATTCTTTCAGCTTCACCCCATCAATGATGATGCTAAAGATTTGGTCATTAAGTTGTTCTCCGCTACTCTCTATGATGCCTCAAGGTGTTGGTACCTCAGCCTTCCTGACGAAAGCATCAAAACCATGGATAGACTTGAAGAGGCCTTTTTCAAAAGATGGAGTATCAAAGAAGACCCTAATATGCTTCTCACTCGACTAAATAGCCTTGCTAAGTATGAAAATGACACCAAATTCACACCAAATTCGAAACATTTCTACAAAGAATTCTCGCAAGCCATCACCCGAAAGATGACTACCTTGTCCATATCTACACCAGATCTTTCAATGGCCAACTAGGGTACCTTCTTAGAGACAAAAACCCCCAGTCCATTCAAGAATCCCAAGAGCTCGCCACCAAGATAGAAGGGAATCTCCTTTCATCTAAAATTGATCCTTTTGCTAACCCAAGGGGGAGGATAGACACCAAGCAGAAAATAATACACAACGTTGAGCCTACTTCAGATCTATGTACCAGTATCAGCAAGCTGCAAGCCTCCATGGATGGCATCATAAAGAATCAAGAGGAAATGATGAGCAGGATTGTCAGACTTGAAAAATCTCAGATCCAAGCACCCAGGGCCCCGTATAAAGGACAATTCCAGAAGGGGAACCAATTTTACAAGCAAAAGAATGAAAATGAAGTTCCAAATAACTTGGCCCCTACAAACGTTGTTGATGAAAATCCTTGGTGCCTGGAGTGCAGTGAAGCGCATTGGGAGCATGAATGTCCTTATAACGCTGGCCATCAACAAGTCAACAACATGGATTACTTCATGGGCTTCCCTCAGATAAATATCACAGATATAGAACATCAAGAAGCCATAAGGGAAGTAGCCAAAGCAGTAAGGATGGCGGTAATAAACAACCTGGATTAGGAATCACGAGAAAAGCTAAAGAAACAAGAAGTTCAAGTATACATAAGGAAGAACTCAAAACAACCTGCTGCTGATCAGGCAAAACCCCCACCCTTGGAGATACTTCTTCCCAAGACTTCCAAGGCTGGTAAGGTTGACCTAAATTTTGACTTCGAAGGGGCATTATCAAAGATGCATGTGAATGTTCCCCTCAGAGAAGCAATCAAGATCCCATCCATCAAGGAACGATTTGACACTTTATTTTCGGGATCAGATGAACCCATGGATCCCCCTATTATGTTGCAAGCTGATCATTTCAGGGTCCAATATGGTGAAAACCCTCCTTTTTTCATGACTTTGACCATGAACAACAAAAATCTCAATAATTGCATGCTAGATACAGGAGCTGGTGCTGACATGATGTCGCTTAAGGTCATGCAACAAGTGGGTTTGATGGTCACTAGGCCTTACAGGAATGTGTGTGGTTTCGAATCCAAATCAATACCCACACATGGGGTGGTTGAAAATGTTGAGGTACGCCTGAAGGAGTATCCAGAAAAAACAGTCCACATTGACATTGTGGTGGTTGATGTCCCAGACGTGTGGGGAATGTTATTATCTAGAAAGTTTGGTGCAATGATAGGCGGTTCCCTTGAGATGGACCTCACCTTTTTGCGATTACCTTTGAAAGATGGAACGGTGGGACGTCTACTTAATGAGCCAATAACTAGGGACCATGTGCAGGATATTGTTCATCCCATGAATAATGACAAAATGCATAACGATATGATACAAACTCTTCAAAAATATTCTCCAGAAGACATGCCCTTTGCAAAGGAAGAAGACTTTGATCAGATCGAATGGCCCAAGAAGGAAGAATACCAACAACTCCTAGATGAATTCAAGAACAAAGAAGTTGGGACGGTAAAGATATTAAAGAAAAATGAAGATGACATACAAATCCGCCTGTCCCAACAAGAAGTCTTTACAACAGAAGCCCACCCACCTCCCTTAGTGCAATACACCAGGGTTGTCCAGGGAACAACCAAATACAAAGTCAGAAAGTATAAGGAGGGAGATATGGTATGGATGTGGGATACTCAGAAAGGAGAGCCAACTAATGTAAAGGAAGCACACAGTCGTGGCTTGGACCCTTCAAAGTTGGAATGGAATCAGTTGATAATTCTTACTACTTGTCCACTTTGGAAGGAAGAAGGCGCCCATTACCTATCAGCGGGCACCTCCTTAAACCCCACCAAGGTGGGGGGACCTAACTTCATAGGTGAGTACAGGTAAGTAGGCATTCTTCGTGTATTATACCATTTGCATTTCATGTTAATTTGCTTTCACGCTTGCATATTGATTGTTTTATTTCAGCTATATATATATGTCCATATATGCGAGGTGGCAATACCACCCCATCTTTGTTACTGATGCCCCTATCGAGTTGAGCAGGTCTTCAGGTTATGCCAGAGATGTTGAGGTTCTCATGCACTCTACAGTGAGCACATGTCCCCGAGTTGGAGCCAGATGTTATCCCCGATTTCTAGGGATAACTAGGAGATCATGTCTCGAGGCCCACAAGTCCTAGACATGGAGTACCGAGAGCAAGATTGACCTGAGCATGGCCCTGGAGGGCCTATCCTTCTCTTCTTTCATCAGATTTGTCTTGTCAGCAGCAACAACATCCATCACCATCGGCTTGGTCTTGTATCAGAGAAGGCTCTTGCTCCATGAGGTAATTGGTCCAGGTATCATGCTATGTGTCACTTTTGATCAATATAACCTTTAGATATATGCATCTTAGTCCTTTTATTTATAACAACTGCTTGGATCTTACATTGACTCACTTGACCATTGTTGAGGGGATTGACAAGGTGTCCTAGCAACCCTGTACCCATAGGTTTGGGTTTTCCATCGAGGGGATTTCTGAAGAGCTATCGTCTGCTCCCATCATATCATCACTTTTTCATCTTATCTCCCGCTCATCTGTCCCATTCCCCAAGTCCGGGCATTAGGACGATCTGTTTGTAGGGTTGCACCTTATCTTGTGGGAAGAAGGGGCTAAAGGCCCAGAAGGTAAAAGCAGCTGGTAAAAGATAAAAGCCATAAAAAATGAAACCTCGAGATGCCTCGCCCAGGGATCCCCGAGAAGGCAATAAAAAGCCTCTTAGCAAGAAACAAGAGGGACCGAAAGAAAAATAACAAAAACATAAGACCTAGCCAAGAGGATAGGGGGTCTCATCACGAGCCAACCTATTATGTTCATGGGTACCTAACATCATGACATTGCCACTATCTGGTTACCACACCAGGGCAGTGACCTTTGGTTGCATGGCCCAGGGAAAGGGGTCTCATCACGAGCCAGCCTTATCATCTCTGTGAAAGTGCTTGTGGGTAACACGGTTAGATCTGGTCACCACGCCAAGGCAGTGTCCTCTAGTTAGTCCTCGAAATAAAAAAAAGAAAAAGCAAATAAATAAAAGAAAGAATAAAGGCAATAAAGGGCTTGGAAAAAATTGCATCCATGATGGGTACAACTCGCCTTCTACAAAGGCACCCACAGGTTATATCATGCATCCATGTCTTTCACTCTACCCGTATGTCTAGACATCCCTTATCCACATCACCTCGTTCTACATGGTTTGGATGATACCCCTTGGAGACTTTCCTTTCCTTATGGATACTAGCCCAATAGGGTGTTTTGTCTTTATCTTCAGCCTTGTATTGTAGGTCTTTGTAATATCTTTGAGCTATTGGATGATATATCAGGGTTTTTATGCATATGTTTGATAATATTATTGATGAGACGTGATTAACATTGCTATGATCCCTGTGACTAATGAGCCCATGAAGGGTGAAATTTTTGATGTGCAGGACCATGCCTGACGGACAGGTACCACGTGGACCGATACACATGGGGAGGTGATTAGTTCGGACCTCCATGGGGCTGAATAACCCATCAGATGGTTGCTGAGACCCCATCAGGGGCAGAGACATGACATTGCTTGATTGAGATTTTGCACCTAAGAAGAAGAAGGACGTTCCATCAGGGACACTTTAGCTGAGTCGGACCTAGGGGGATTGACCCACTTACAGTGGAACGTTGGCCCCAGATGACCCAGGACGTCACTAGGAGGCTTGTGACATCATCATGAGCGTATGGTAGATGGATAGGGTTGTTGGCGCGTGTGGCAGCTTGGAAGAGCCCAAGGAGGGCTAACGTCTGGCTTCTGGATGCTGCACTGGCCCCAAAAAGGCCTAACGTCTCTCTCAGGAGGGCTTGACGTCTCATCTTTTGCTCATTTAGGGTTTTAAAAGAACATTTAATGTAAAAACAATATGATTTTTGTTTAAAGCCTTGTTGGCTAATTTTATGACCTAAAATTTAATTAAAGGGCATGATACAGTATATATTGAAGAGTTTTATCCTCATTTTGACATAACTCATCACTCACTCTCTTGTGAGATCTTATTTTTGCGCCCTTGTTGGGGTATTTCATCTTTTAAGTGAGGCGTACTTGTTGAAGGAAGGATTTTCTTGGCATTTTTGGCATTTCTCTTGAAGGAAGGTTTACAACTAGGGTTTGCAATGCTATTTCTTCATGATATGTAAGTGTTTTTTCTGCAAAACTTCTTAATTGAATGGTTGTAGGCTTATATTCTTGCATTTATTTATAAATGTTTTTTATTTAAAACCCTAGGTGACAAGCACACAAGTAGGTCCTTGTTTCATGTCCCCTAAAAGAGAAATATTCATCCATTGAAGAAGGAAGGAAGAGCCTAGCCATTGCTACACTCTTTTTACTTCTTCCCCTGTGCTAGTCATGCCTTTTAAGAGTTAAGAAGGAGGAGACGTCCCAGGCCTAGGATATCTACACCTAGGACCGTCCTGCTTCTAGGGTTTGGTGATAGGGCCTTTCCATTGCAACACTCTTCCTCACCTCACTCTCTTGTCTTGACTTATCTTTTATGCTAGCCGTTTTGCCAAGTTTAACCTAAGGAAGGAGGAAAGAGCACGAGGCCTTGCTTAAGCAACACCGGAGTGAGCCTCTTTCCCCTAGGGTTTTGATTCTAGGGCCCTGCCATTGCAGCACCTTAGAACCCTTCCCTCTCGTTCTTAGCCTTTATTCCCTTCAACTTTGCATCCTCTCTTTAATTGACTCCATTTACCCTTAGGCACTGATCTCAACTCCCCAACGTTGAAGTGATAGTGGCCAAACAACTTTTAAAACCTTTACAATTTGAAACCCTAACTAACTACTAACCCTAATTAGGCTGACATCACTGTTGGATATTCCATCTTGACGCAACATTTGTCTTTGATAAGCAATTAGATGATGGTTTGAGAGCATTTATTGAGTAAGGGATTGAATAAATACATTGTTGGCTACATCATCTCAATATTTATTGATGAATTGATATTATTTCATTGCTATATTAATTGAGATTGATCTCATCGATATCTATTGTTTTAATTTTCTTATATATTGATATCAGATAGTTATATGAAGTACTAACCCATTGAATTATAGCCTGCATATATTGTTTTCTATTGTCTTGTTCTGGGCAGGTGTTCTCATTTGGGGCTACACTTCATTATTGGTTGATTAGTCGGACTATCTGATCTTGGTGGTAACCTGTGAGGAGGAACTTTTACTTTGGCCTCTTCAAAACCCCAGGTTACCAGGGACGTCTCCCCTGGGCTAACCTCCTTGAATAGAAAGAACCTCCCCATTGTGGTGACATTGGGTGGGGTAGGTTCCTGTTACGCCAGTTTGGCCTCTACCTTTTAGCCATTTGACCTATCTACAAACTGTGCGATAACAGGGAGTATAACACTCTATCATACAACCAATCAGGCTAGACCCAATGGACATAAACTCTATGACTTTAGATATTACAATACAAAAAACTTTTCAAATACCACAAGTGAAACCTAATTTCCATATTCCTAAAATATAACAATGATGATAAAACTACATATTTAATTATATTATTATTATTAACAATTGTAAAATCATTTATCAGATTCATTCAAGCAAGTAAATATCAAGTTATAATCGAAGGGGTTAGCTCAACCAATTGTCACCAATGTTGTTGGACATTTGGTTAGTTCTCTATCAACAGGTGCACAATTTGAAGCCCCTTGGGTTAGGTGCACTAGCTTATGTTGATGGGTTTACTATAGATGGCGTCCACAAATATGGGGAAGCATCCATTAGGCTTCCATGCAAGATTTTCCTTGGAAAAAAAAGAATTAAACATCAAGTTATGAAGTAGCATAGCATTTGGGAATCTTAGATACATATATTTGTGCATCTAATAGGCTCTCCTTTTATCTCTTAGATTGTAATCTTTAAAGGATTGAATTGACATGGCCATTTTCTCACACAACTAAAGTAACAATGTTCTCACAACACTTTGATCTTCGCCAATGTTTTTAGCTCATTTATGTACCAATAATAATATGGACATTTGAGCAAGTTGTTCTATTATTTTTGGTTTATGGTAAAGTTTTATATAAGTCACATATTTGTTCCAAAGATGTTAATAAACACACTTAATCTCTTAAGTAATTGTGTCTATCATTATTTTATCATGTTATACAAACACATCGAGTCTATTTTTTGCATGTGCGTTTTTGGGTTTCCCTAATGCACATTTACTCCTCACTCTAGCACTCAATCTAAAATCGTTGTCATGCATTTTATTGAATAAATTGTGTTCATGCCTTCATTGTTAATTATCGTTTATGTCAATTAATTGTTGTTTGGAATAGTTTCCCCATCACATTATTCCTATCACAACTAATTAGGTTCTTGATCCGGATTGTACAAGGATTGAAATGAAACACACACAGGAATATAGTAGAGAGCATAATAATACAATGAAAACTCAACTTCTATTAATGAATAAAATAACGAAATATTGTAGACAACAAACTAGCTAGAATGGTGGTAGTTATCTCTTAAGAGAGAGAGATGTTGGCTACACTGATTCACAAAAAGATAATACAAGAGGTTGAAAAGATGGTCTTTTAACATAAAACAAGAACCCTAAAGGTCCAAAACCCTAACCCTAGGAGGTGAAGTGCCAAAAAGGTGTTTTTGGACCCAAGGTGGTTAGTTTCTACATCAACTTCTTAGGGGTGAAACTTTCATATACAATCTCTATTTTGCGTGCATAGTAACTACCTGGAAAACTCGAACTAAGGACTACAATATTGCAACATACCCAAGCCCTGAAATTTCTCCCAAAACATTGTTTAGGGCCTCAAAACGACCTTGGAAGTGTAGGACCCATAAAATCCTAAAAAATCATAATAAAACTGCCAAGATGGAGAACTGTGTTGAGTTATGGAGAAAATCATAACAAGCCTCTTACATAGTTTGGAGTTGTTGTCTTCCTTTAAGGGCCTTGATCTCCCTTGAAGCCAAAACAAACATAACATAGTTGAATATCAAGTCATACTCATAATAAAGTACTTTTGGTTATATTAAAAATATGTTACATGCAACATTTTATATAAATAATAATAATAATATAATTTTAAGGTCACAGTCGAGCCAAACGTCAAATTGGTGTATGATACCCCATTGTTTGTGGGACAAGGGACTCCCTCTACACAACGATTTGACTGCTAAAGTCTACGAATGTGTACATACCCTACCCCCCTCTGAATTTGAACATGTGATCTCTTGGGAAGAAACACGTGTTCTTAACGATCATGCCCACTCAATATTGATCTTATCACTTGATGCACTCTAAAAAATGGTCCTATTGTTTCAGGGACAACTTGTAGAATAAAGCGGTGCATTCTACAACTCAATAGGGGGCAGATTGTCACATTTCATTGAGTTTCATGTTGGCTTTTAACATACATAAAATATTACAATAATATTATCATTAAATCGGTCATTTTAACAAGCTAATGAAATATATGTGTGTATGTGTACACACACACACATATGTCGATTTAGATCTATCTTAACCCCGTATCTATCAAGTGCTAATAGGGATGAAATCCAAATCCTTGAGGTGCAAATGTTTCCTCAATTTTTTGCATCATTAAAAATATTTGCATCTCCGGAGATTTGATCCCTCTCCACACTTGATAGATATGGGATCAAGATGGATCTAAACAAGTACAATATCATTAAAAGTAGTTCAAGAGGTTTGTATACTAATATAAAAGTTTTGGATTGATTAAAACACGTTAGTATTTCATTGTCCTTGAAGGCTACTTGTTTTCTCTTAGTTAGCAACTTAAAGGCAAATGTGGTTCACCACCTCAACTATGGAGAAGGAAGTTTATGTTTACACTTAACATCTAAAAAAATTATAAACTTATTAAGAAAAAACCACGAGAAGAGAATGATGGATGGGACTTTGAGGTCTCGTGTCCCAAGTTTTGGATGAATGGTCAGGGTGCAACACACAATATTGATGACAACAATTCTCTATCGATTGACATTGTGCCTATAAACTCATAATCTTATGTTTTTTTATGATTCAAATCCTAGTATTATATAGATTGCATTGGCCTTAATGGTGCTTTTTAAATTGTTGTAATTTGAATTTATTTGTCCTTTAAAGATCCTCTTTGCAACAAATCCTTTTTGGCTTTGTTGCCAGGGAGATGAACCATACAATTTATCAACAAAAGAGGATTGACCCTCCACAAAGACATACTCCACCGATCCAATTACTTTTCCATATTTGACCTTTATGACATCCATGGAAATTAGTCCCATACCATGTATATACAATGGAGAAACGCAATAAATTCTCTCATTGAGATAAAAAATAGTGTCCAACTTAGGAGCATGTTTGGGTTCCCATATTTTCACTAGGTGGTTGTACCTAGAGGGTACCTTGATCTCATATTTTGTCTCATCATTATAAGAACATGTCCCTCCTTCAACACAAAAATAAATAAAAATTGAAACGTCTTTGAAAAAAAAATATGACCTTTTTACCTCTTGGTGATCTCACCCTATTACATCTAGTTAACATCTCACTTTTCCCTGGTCCTCTTGCACTACCATCAATCTCTAAAGATAAATCCAGTAGTTACCTACTTAGTGGTACATGTATTGCATCAATCAAGAATACAGATTAATTTTATGTTGTTAGTCCTTGTGAAAATATTTTAAATTTAAATAATTACAAACAAAAAACAAAAACACACTCCTATGACATGCTAAGAAAGCATAAGAAATCCATAAGAGTGAAAGGGGCCTTCCAAATGAACCTCCTCAGTGGATGAGGAAATCTGCCAATCTCCTAATAATCAATGTCTTGTTTTTGTGCATAACCTTTTTTGCTTATCCATCCTCTGAGTTAATTATTATTGTTCCATCATATTTACACTTTCTTTATATGCCCATCTACAACCACTTTGTTGTAGTATACTTTGGCTCATTCTAGTGTGGCTCTCCTAGCTTGTTCCTCTCTTTTCCTATCGCGTTATACAACATTATTCCATCTGTGTTGCATTTTTCCACCCAATCAACATTATACAATTGTATATTTGAGTAGGAATATATCCATCCAACCCAATGTTTTATCTATTTTTCTCATTTATTCTAGTTTCCCACTTATATAAACGGTATCTATACGGTATATGTTGGTAATTATAATAAACATATGAAGATAAATACTACAATTTTATGTATTGTAAGGGATACAATTAGAGCATCGTCTAAGAGATACAATTAGATAAACTTGTAAGCATTCCAGTTTGCCACTTCTATCACTGGTATCTGTATGGTTTATGTTGGTAATTATGATCATCTCAACACACAGTGCCTATTTCTTCTTAATCTGAATGGATTATGGAATAATAAGAGGAATGACTTGCAAATGGTAATCTATGTTTTTTAGACCATGACAATAAGACCAAAGGCCACAACTTGTATAAAGAAACGAGTACCCACAAGGATTTATAGCATGATTCCACACTCAAAGGAGTCAAGGCTTGCTAGACACATGGAAGCATTTAATTGCATTCTTGGATTTATAAGAGGAACTTACTAGTGGCCTAACAAAAAATAAAAATTCCAATAAAGAAAAGACACGGCTTCACCTTCCTTACTATCCAATCCCATCATAATCGAAGGTCGATAAGACCTTTTGGGGCCAAAGAAAAGGATCTTCCATAACTCCTCAAAAGATTATGAAATCCAACACACATTTTAAATCCCATAATAGGTTTCAATACATGGCTGTGCATATTTTCCATATAGTAGTGTCTCTAAATAATTTGTAGAGGAGATCAATATTATTGTCCATAAATTGAGAAACTAAGCTTTCATAAACCAATCTAAGGTAGTAAAACAATTGGGTGTCATCCTGGTGGCAATGTGGAATAACAAGAAGAAGTGAGATGCTTCATATAACATTCACTTAGGTTTCTTTCAAACACTTGGTGTGCATTCTCTAGAGCCAATAAGTAGGCATTATTTTAAGCAATGGGTATGCATTCTCTCAAACACAACTAGACATTCTTTCAAACACTTGGTGTGCAATCTCTATAGCTAATAAATGGGCACACACAAGCATAAAACTAACCATTGTGAATTATTCTTACTTGCTTGGGTGATATTTATCCAAATATGAGTTAGTTGTGGGTCCTTGACATGCCTAGATTTGTTGCAAGTGGGTTGGGGTCCTTCACTATGTGATGGTTTAGCATGGTAGGGCCACATTTAACCAAGTAGTGGGGTTGGAAACGATAAAGTAATGGGTGCAAAACACAATACATGTACAAATCAATGATGGGTGCTCTTTAAACACATATGTAATGGAAGCAAGTGTTGACAGTTTGGTTTTTGTGTTTTTGATATGTGTACTATGAAGTTTTTTATGTGATGATGATAACAATGAAAATGACAATGACAAGAACGAGGAAAATAAAACTGGGATGAAATCTCCTTTATTCAAGTCAAATGATTCAAGAGCTAAGTGGAAGCTAGGCTAGATATTGACGATGACTATGACAAATCAATACTTCACATGATAGCTCTTACAATGATAGATCAATGATTTGTTTCCATTATTGATCTATTAAGGAAAGGGGGGATAAGATTTATCATGGGAATTAGTTGGTCAATTGACATAGACAAAATAACCATTATGATGAAATTGCCACGAGATCTCATTTATTTAAGTCAAATGTTCAAGAGCTAAGTTGAAGTTGGGCTAGATATTCACAATGACAATGACAGATCAATAATTCCCATGATAACTCTTACGATGATAGATCGATGATTTATTTCCATTATTAATTTGTTAAGGAAAGAATGGATAAGAACTATCATGGGAATTAGTTGGTCAATTGGCACTAACAAATTAACCTTTAAGAAAATGGGAGGAAATATCCTTTATTCAAGTCAAACAATCAAGAGCTAAGATGAAGCTAGGTTAGATGATGATGGCGATGATAGATTAATAATTCCCATAATAACTCTTATGATGACATATTTCCATTATTTATTTGTTAAGGAAAGAGATGATGAGAGCTATCATGGGAATTAGTTGGTCAAATGGCATGGACAAAGTAACCATTGTGAAATTGGGATGAAATTTGTTTTATTCAAGTCAAATGATCAAGAGCTACGTGGAAGCTAGGCTAGATGATGATGAAAGTGACAGATCAATAATTCCCATGATAGATCTTATGATGATAGATCAATGATCCCATTCCACTATTGATCTATTAAGGAAATGAGATAAGTGATATCGTGCAAATTAGTTGGTCAATTGACATGGACAAAGGAACCATTATGGAAGTGGGAGGAAATCTCCTTCATTCAAGTCAAACAATCAACTATCAAGATTGCATTCATATTAGACAAACTAGTTAACAAGGAAAACTCCAGAGTCCAAAAGAATGGTCTCCAAATTAGTGAAATAAGGGGATTAACAAAATACAATTTCACAATTTTAAGGCAACTTTCTAGCAATATATAAACAAAGCGTTGGGACAAGGATGATCACTCACGCTAAAATGGCAAGACTAATTAGGGCCACCATCAAACTTGGTCTTATCTCAAATTATAGAAACGTTATATTAGAAGAAGACTCAAGGTAATTGATATGTTAAGGAAAGGGGGGACAAGAGCTATCATGGGAATTAGTTGGTCAATTTGCATGGGTAAAGGAACCATTGTGAAAATAAGAAAATAGTGATAATAATAAACTTAAATATGGGGGACCTTCCCCGACAATTGCATTCCTACATTTATTATCATATATTTTCAAAGGTATTGGCATCGACATCCATATCTTAGCTTCATTAATTTTCGATCATCGTGAAATTTGTCAATGGGACAACAACAAAATGCTCTATTATGCAAATATCGATGTGTACCCCTCCCCACTCCTAATTGCAATCATTTGGAAAGAAGAACAAGTTTAATTTTAATTAGAACGATGAAGTTTTAAATGATGACAATGACGACAATAATGAAGTGAGGATGATGGTGATGACGAGGACAAGGACGATGATGATCGTGAGGATGGGGACAACAATGACAAAGTTTGTGATGACGAAGACAATGAGGAGGAAAGTTGGGTAAGAGCTAACATGGGAATTAGTTTCTCAATTGGCATGGACAAAAGAACCATTATGAAATTGGGATGAAATATCCTTTGTTCAAGCGAGATGATCAATCAATATAATGGTGAAAACCTATTTAGGGTGCCATCACACCTTGGCATGTTATAAAACCAATTTTCTAAGTGACTTTCTTTCCTTCAAATAATTCTATCCATGAACCTTTTTTGGTGCAATTATACATGTTTTAGTTTAAAAATCAATTTTTTTATATAGACAAATACTTGAAAGAGAAAAAATAATTAAAAAAAATCATCTTAATATTTTCATTTAATATCTACAAATACTAGCTCATGCCTAAAAAAGCTACAAAAAATCAAGCTTAGCCAACTACAAGATATTTATATTTTGCACATACCACATATCTTTCTTTTGCTACAGATCCTTTATATATCTTACTTTTGCTACATATCTTATCCATATCTTCCACGTATGTTATGGATCCTCTCTTCATCTACAAAACATTGTTCCTCTTGCTATCATAGCAGATTCTTCATGAATTATTCCCTTGCTACTATAGTAGCAATCCCATGCTACAAAAGCAAACTTCTTGTACTGTGTGATTGTTATTTTGCTACAAAAGCTACTAAATACCAAGTCTTCGACCATGCTACAAGGTATTTCTATTATGTAGTCTCTGCATATCTTTCTTATGCTACACATCCTCTACATATCTTGCTTATACTAAAAATCCTCTCTTCAACTACAGAACATTGTTAATCTTGTTATTGAAGTATATTCTTCATGCAAACCATTGTTTCTTTTGCTACCAAAGCATCATTCCCATGCCACAGAGGTATACTTCTCATAATGTGTGACTATTATTTTACTACAAAATCTTATTCCTAATGTTACACACACCTTGTTGAGGAGCCAATTGGTTGAAGTTCCTTCTTGCATTGCATTTGGATGTTGAATGCCATGTTCTCTTCCTTTTGAAGTTGCCTTTTTTTTACCTCTACCCCATGGTTTTGTTCTCAACTATCATATATATTCTCCAACCCATGGGACTTCTTTTTCTATCACTTAATTAGAATGGGAAAGCCCTTTTTAGTTAGGGGGAGGGGTGGCATTCACAGATGTCACATGGTGTTAATCATTTTGGCATGCCAGTACCCATATTCCTTAATTACCGCAATGTTAACACCACTATAAAACTTTTGATTGGGCATCATGCCTTGAGTGTCCCACTCAAGACATGATTTCTCCATCTTTGTAAGTTTGATTACCATTCTTTTTCGATTGTATCTTTCTATATCGAGGAAATTCTTTCCAAACGTGTGATGTGATGGCCATCACCCTTTTTTATCAAGCATTGCCACTAAACCTTAGTTTTCAATTATATGAAACTCTAAGCAATTGTATAAGCAACAAGAAAACCATAAGTTTTGTGGATGAAGATCAATAGTAGAAGAAATGGGAGGTGGTGTAATTCATCGAGAACCAGTTGGCATGGGCATATTACAAGGTAATGTGGAGGCTATGATGATATTTCGTGATATGTATTGGTTAACCTATTTTGAGAGACAAGAGGTGTTTGATGATCAAAATGTTATGGAATTTGCGCAATTAGTTAAATGTATTTTTGTTGCTATCTTTAACCTTCATATCCCTATCTGCAAAGCTACCATCACCCAGGTAACTAGATTGTCTATGGAGGTGATAGATAGTTTAAAAGGAGGGAAATGGTAGAAAACTCCGAAGAAATATTTATGGTAGCAGGAGAAGAAGTGGAAGATACAAGTAAGGGAGTCAATAGGACATCCGTCAACCCTCCATGGAGGTGACAAATGGTTTAAAAGGAGGGAAATAGTAGCAAAATTCGGAGAAAAATTCATGGTAGCAAGAGAAGAAGTGAAAGATACAAGTAAGGGAGTCAATATGACATCTGTCAACCCTCAATGGAGGGAAATTTTATTCTTTCTTCATAAATACATAACTTGTGAAGGTATTTTTAGTTTACTCTTTCATTACCACTTCAAGTTACTTGCCCACCCAAGGAAAGAACACTTAACATGCATGTCATATTTTTTGTTCAAAAGCATAAGCAAAGTAGTTGAATAAGTACACAATAATAGGAATCCTAGACAAAGCTTATCTCACCATGGATTGATTAAAATGCTTGTGGAATATGCACGCATAAAGAAGAAAGGACATGGGATTAGTTTTTAACAGAGCTTGTGGTTAATGAAGAATTGGGGGAAGAACTAGAGGCCACATTGGGCATGGAAATTCAAGAGGAAGGGGTTGTTGAGTCTTTTGAATAGGATGTACAAGAAAAAATAAGCATATTCACCATAGAAGCCATCCAAAATTCTCCAAAGAGAAAATAACACTAGAAGCAAGACTATTGTAGAAGCCAAAATTAAAGAGAAGGATGAAGAGGTTGATGAACCTCAAAAGAAAAATTTAGGTAAACTCGAGACAAAAGGAAAATTAGAGGTTGTTGAATCTCGAAAGCACAAGCAAGGTGAATTTGAGAAGGAAGGCAAGAAACTAGTTGAATCTTCTAGACCTCCAAATCTCATGCATCGTAAGCATTTTGTTGTGAAGAATAATTTAAAGAAAACTTTAAAAGATGGGTCTCTCTATGCAAGGTTAATGAAGGTTAATAAGAAGATGAAGGAAAAGAATCAATGGTTATGTGAAGAATTAACAACCCTTAAGGTTAAATACCTTGCTCAACCTTAGGAAGAAAATCCTAAGGACAAGTTTAATTTGTATACCTTGATTAGGGTCATTGAAGACCAACTTTAGTTAGAAAATACAACATTCGATGCTATAGAAGAAAACCAACCCTCTATTGCATATGAGTTTGATTTTGAAACTCTAGGCTCAAGGTTTGACATAGTTTTTCTTCAACATAAATCATTTAACAAGAACTAGCTAAAATTCTTGAGCAAGTTGTGCCTATGGAAGTTCCCTTTTCACTTCAAAACCAACAAAAGTCACACAAGAAATCCTCGTGAAAATTATTGAGAAAGTGGGGATAGTGTGTGAGAACAATCTTGACCATGAATCATTTGAGATTGTTTGTTTGAGGGCCAAAGGTATGGATTAAAGGGAATTGATGAGTCATTTGGCAAGGATATACGTAAATGTGAGCCCATAAACAATAAATTCACCAGCTTAGATAACAATGGGAAGTGTTTTATGACCAAATAAGAGAAATATGGGAATTTTTCATGGAAGCAAAGAAGCATGAGAGAGGCCCTATAGGATGCCCAAGTTGAAGCACAAAGGGCAATGACTGAAGTGAATCAATTAAAAGTCTAGATAAAATGAAAATGTGTGAGTTGGCCTTTGAATTCCTTGCATGTCTATGTCATTTATCTCAACAAATTACAAATTTATCTTCAAATTTGTATACTAGTTGAAGACAAGCCTTGCACCATCCTTATACGCGAGGAATTTTCTAGGTTATATTTTAATTATGAAGACTCAAATAAGAACACGTTGTATGAAATATATCAACATTAATTCCTTTTGGGAGAAGAGAGAAGGTGGAACCCAAATACTTTTGTGGGAGATGTTTAATTGAGAGTCTTCACCTCATTCATGGTAAATCAAGTTAGATGGAAAAAGAACTGGGAATAATATATTCTTGCACAACCCCATATAACTACTCATTTCAGGTAGACTCAAAGGACTACCTTTGCATATTGTGAATGAGATATTAATCGGTATAGCATTGACTCTTTGCTTGGTTGTTAACAAAGGTGGGAGTTTCTATATCCCAATCTTAGGAAGATAGAACCTTTTCCATACCCAAAATTCAATGTGGCTCTGAAAAGGTCCAAGTTGTACACGAATTCCTCAAGGAGTTTTGGACCAAATGGATAGGTTTAATGTTCCTTTTTCCTATCATTTGATGCCCTATTACTCATTATCAATTTATTTTTTTAGGCAAACTTCATGAGGAAGAATGTGGATTCTGGGTTAGGATATCATGAGATGGGAGCGTATCGTTAGGCACCTGGGTTAGGATATCATGAGATGGGAGCGTATCGTTAGGCACCCTACAACTAGAGAAATATTCATGAAAAACATGGATATCTAGACCTATTCTAGGTGGATATTGGTGGCCACCCACCTGTTCCAACTGGCTCTTCTTGTCAGTTTTTAGTTTAGCACGTTCTTATGTACTTCTTTGTAATTGTGGGATTTACACTTCCAGAGATGTCTGAAACCCTACACATCTTCTAGGTGGACATTGGTGGCCTCCCACCTAATCCAACTGGATTATTTTATATGTTTTCATGTCAGCACATCTTGTTGTACTTCCAGGGCCGTTTTGGGGCCCTAAACAATGTTATTTTGGCTCGCTACAGTCAAATTGTAGACATAGTCAGATTTTGACGGCGTAATGCGTAGTTCTCGAAAATAACTTTCAAACGGGCTATCACGCACCTAAAACAGAGTTCGTATGCAAAATTTACGACCCCAGGAAGTTAATGTACTAACTTACCCAAATGGGGCCCACGTGACTTTGGGCATTTCATCTCCTAGGGTTAGGTTTTTGGATGTCTAGGGTTTTGACATTCATGGTTATCATAAAAAGGCCTTCAAAGCATCATTGTAATCATATTCTGGTGAATGAGCGTAGCCGTCACATCTCTTCTCAGAAATAAAGCTGCCACCATTCTAGCGAGTCTTACACTCTATATTTTTATAGTCTCTTTACAATTCTTTCATTAATAGAAATCAAGTATTGTTGTATTTCTCTGTTTCTAGAAATTTTCATGAGTGTTTCATTGTAATATCTCTACTTTCATTTCATTGTTTCATTGTAATATATATGCTTTCATTTTGTTCTGAAAATAAATTCGGATCGGTGGTATTAGAGCATGTTACTCTTGATCATTTTTCAGCGCATGTCCCCAACAAGGTCCGAGTATAGCCAGTTGAGTCTCGATATTGTCTCTCTTGAGGACAATCACTCTCGCACACCCAAGAAACACTCGATGGCGGCAGAAAAGAAAGATGACGAAGCATAAGATTCTATTAACCTATTGCTTGAGCAAGCTCTCGCGCGATAGAGGGACGAAATGATGGATAATTTTGCACAAATCCTTCAATGCCTGCAGATAACAACATGTGCATCTTCATCAAGTGACCATTTTGGAGGAACCTCTCCTTTCAAGGTACAAGTTAATTTTGATATTCCCATATTTGAAGGTCAGATAGATGTGGATGCCCTAGAAAAATGGTTAAATCTATTAGAAGGTTATTTCTTTGTTCAAAATATTTTTGACAGGGAAAATATCACCTTTGCACTCCTCGAGGCTTTCCCCCATGTCAAACATTGGTGGGAAACTTACTAAGAGCAAAGTTCCATAGAGGAATCTGGAATATATGGGGTCGATCCCACTAGGTATTTTTTTGTGGATGCGGTCAAAGAACAATACTATCATGTTGATAACTATGAAAACCAATACATGAAATGGACCACACTACAGCAAGAGAAGAGCCAAATAGTGTCAGAGTTCACAAATACTTTCCATACCTTGTGCACCAAGCTGGGTATCAAAGACTCTGAGCGACATCTGGTTCTGAAATAACATGGGGCTCTGCATAGGTGCATCCAAACCGAAATGGATTTCCTAAATATCTCATCATTGGGAGATGCCTATCGATATGTTGTCAAAATCGAGCATAAATTTAGGCACCAAAACAAATGGGAATTCGGGTCTGCAAAATCCGCCACAACCAAAGCATGGTAAAGACGACCCTCACCAACAACCTCTAGACAATCAGTCTAAGACACTGGACAAACATGCTAAAGGGAAGATGAAGAATGACACTGGGAAGTGGTGTGACTTCCACAAAATTCCTTGGCACAACACCGATGAATGTCACTCAAAACAGTCATTGGTGGTTGAGGTCAAAGACACAGAGATGAACCTTGATTTAGAATCCGATCCAGAAAATATTGAAAATAGACAGATCATTAACGCAGACCTCACTGCTACTGTCGCGACCACAACAATTCAACCAGAAGAATCAATAGATCCTAAAGAGGGGGAGCGCCTCTTCCATTCACATATGTGGGTGAAGGGGACCCCATTGCATTTCATTGTTGATAACGACAGCCAGAAGAACCTCATATAAGCTAAGGTCGTCAAACAGTTGGGGTTGTCGACAACACCACACCTGCATCCATACAACATCGGGTGGCTTCATCAGGGATGAGATCTCTGTGTTAGCCAATAATGTCGCATGTCCTATGGCATCCAAACCTTCAAGGATGAGGTAGCGTGTGATGTTGCCCCTCTTGATTTCTGTGATGTTGTTTTGGGCCAACAATATATGTGGAGACATCATGATGTCTATGAGTCTAGACCCTGTAGTGTCATTATTACTCTAGGAGGCCAACTCTATAGGATACCAAATGTAGTTTTGACTACTGCTCCACCAAAATAATGCCGCAAGGTAATCTCTCATACTGCAAAATTCATCCTCTTCACAGTCTATTCAAAGGATGCACAAAAGACCACTACAACCACTACGACCTCAACACCTTCTATCTAGCAAAAACATATTGTTTCTTCACGTACAATGGTGCCTACATAATGCCCCTTCAAACCCAGAGACACCAGATTGATGGAGCATATTCAACCATGCCAGCAACAGGCGTGTGACAGTCTTCCAAAGACCAAGCAACACAACTTCTCCAACAAAGCACGCAACTCACCAAGATTGAGATTCATAAAATGCTTTCCCGTCTTCCCTGGGCACTCAACGCAATGGAGACCGTTGCTTCCTAAGGGGGGAGGATTGATCCAGGTGGATATTGGTGGCCACCCACCTATTCCAACTGGCTCCTCTTGTCAATTTTTAGTTCATCACGTTCATATGTACTTCTTTGTAATTGTGGGATTTACACTTCTAGGGCTGTCTGAAGCCTACACATCTTCCAGGTGGATATTGGTGGCCTCCCACCTAATCCAACTGGCTTATTTTGTATGTTTTCATGTCAACACATCTTGTTGTACTTCCAGGGCCGTTTTGGGTCCCTAAACAATGTTATTTAGTCTCACCACAATCAAATTGTAGACGAAGTTAGAGTTTGATGGCATAATGCGTAGTTCTTGAAAATACCTTTCCAACGGGCTATCACGTGCCTAAAACGAAGATCGTATGCAAAATTCACGACCCGAGAAGTTAATGTACTAACTTACCCAAATGATGCCCACATGAATTTTAGCGTTTCATCTCCTAAGGTTAGGTTTTTGGATTTCTGGGGTTTTGGCATTCATGGTTATCATAAAAAGGCCTTCAGAGCCTCATTGTAATAATATTTTGGTGAATGAGCGTAGCTGTCACATCTCTTCTCAGAGATAAAGCTGCCACCATTCTAGTGAGTCTTGCACTCTGTATTTTTACAGTCTCTTTACAATTATTTCATTAATAGAAATCAAGTATTGTTGTATTTCTCTGTTTCTGGCATTTTTCATGAGTGTTCCATTGTAATATCTCTTCTTTCATTTCATTATTTCATATTAATATCTTTGCTTTCATTTCGTTCCGAAAATAAATCTGGATCAAGACCCCTCTGATTCAAAGGATTGCCCATAAATATTCCTTATTATCCTCCATTTTTGTTGCATGGACCAAAATTGATTGATTGATGAAAAAGTGGCATAGGCTTGAAATAAAATGGGGAATCTTGATGTTTCTAGATTCTAGCAATAGTTAGTATTATGTTGTCTTAAATTAAATAAGAGGAAAAAATTGTAAAACTATGTCAAGTATGAAGTTGGTTTAATTCAACCTTCTCTTGTTAGACTGTTAAAATAATATTTGGATTTATTCATCTTATTATGAATACAACTAATTTTATAATTTGACTATAAATAGGCCACTTTCAATTTTAGAGAGGGGGAACCGAGTAATATTATAAGCAACACACTCATTCTCATTATCGAAGACTACATACATGTTTTAATTCAAAAGTACAATTTCAGCCCATTATTATGTGTTCAATGTAAATTCGATTAATAATTTATGCCTAGTTGAAAGATCTATATTTAGTTTAAAGAGACTCAACATCTCTACTCTATCAAGATAGGGCCTGCTCTACAATAGTAGTAGCACCGTTGAATTTATGTTAGTAGATAGTTGTGTTTATTTTTCCCTCTTGTTAGATTTCTTACAATTTAGTGTGAATCAAAGTCATGTGATTGAAGTGTTGCTATCCATTCCTTTAAATTATGGTATTTAAATTCTAGAAGCATCATTTAAATTTTTTAATCTTAAGAGAGAGATTGGTGACAAACATTTTTTCAATCATCGATCTCAAAGGATAACCCAATTTTTTTTCCATGCTACAAGCTATCTTTATTCTGCAGCATTTGCATATCTTGATTTTTCTATACATCCTGTACATATCTTACTTCTTCTACATATACTCTCTATCTCTTTCCTTCTACTATGAATCCTCTCTTTAGTTGCAGAATATTGTTCCTCCTGCCATTGAAGAAAATTCTTCAAGCATACCATTGTTCCTTTCGCTACCGAGGTAGCATTCCCATGCTACAGAAGCAAACTTCTTGTATTGTGTAACTATTCTTTTGCTACATAAGCTACACAAGGTAAAGTCTTGGTCATTCTACAATATATTTTTGTTTTGCAACCTCTACATATTTCGCTTCTACTATAGGTCTATTGCATCTCTTACTTTTGCTACAAATCCTCTCCATCTCTTCTGCTTCTACTACAAATCCCATCTTCAATATCTGAATCATAAGAATAATCATTGAAAGAATTGGTCATAACAACATCATCATCAATATCATCAATGATAGCATCATTTTCAATATAATCATCGAGAACTTAGGAGTTGAAAATAGCTTTCAGTACATACTCAATGAGGTGTGCATCTTCTATGCAATAACACATAAGTTGGACAACACTGTTAGAAAAAATAGTATCGCAGAGCAGTAAAATAAAAAAAGATGCAAAAATAAAACACAGAAGATACACAATACAATAGAGACATAGATACATGTGGTTTACCCAGTGTGGGCTATGTCCACCAGAGAAATTTCCATGTCCTTCATTTATTATTATCCAACAAATGAAGGGATACAACCTACAACACACCCACTATAATTTCCTCTTCTTTCTCTCATAGTATCCTCTCTCATAATACAATATTCACTCACATACACAGTCGCAATACAATGCCCTCATACAAAAACAAGTTGTCTTTTTGGGCGAAAAACCTAAGAGAACTTCTACCGATAGATCTGTGACCTTATAGTGAACGATCCATATTGACTATGAAATTACAATGTTTTACAAGACAATTTTCCAAAAAAAAGCTTCAGGGGCCTACTAGCCCCCCGAACCCCCGAAAAAAGGGGGATATGCATACCTGCATATGAATCAGGAAGATAATCAGGCTCCACAACAAAAAATCTCCCACTTGGAGATTGATAACAACAACTCCCTTGTTAGTGTACCTATTGGACTATGATCCACCTTGGACCTTGAAAATTTCTCATCTTCACCTTCATGCTTGAAGGCCAACTGAAACTGAGCAGGAATTCAGTTTCTCCCTGGTTACTACCTTTGTTAACATGTCTACAATATTATAGCTAGTATGTATCTTTTCCAACTTCAATTGTCCATCTTCCAAAATGGATCATGTGAAATGGTACCTGAGTTGTATATGCTTAGTCTTAGAATGGAAGGTTGAGTTCTTTGCAAGATGAATGACACTCTAGCTGTCACAATGCAACCTGTTATTCTCCTGTTGTTTTCCCAATTCCTCCATAAACCTCTATAACCAAACCATTTCTTTACTAGCCTATGTAGCAACAATATACTATGCTTCCATTGTTGAAAGTGCAACAACCTTTTGTAGTTTCGAAATCCAACCTATTGTTGTTCTGCCTATAGTAAAAACATACCCTATGGTGCTCTTCCTACTATATTTATCACCTTCCATATCTGAATCAACATATCCCTGTAGAATAGTGTTTGAAATTCCAAAACATAATGCATGAGTAGTAGTATCTCTCAAATACTTGAGAATCCACTTTACTGTCTCCCAATGTTCTTTACCTAGATTGTTCATATACCTGCTCACAACTCCCATTGCATGTGCATACCATCGCATACATCGAGATGCCAATTGCTAATGAATAAGGGACCCTGGACATGTATTCTATTTGCTCTTGTGTCTTGGGACAAATTTCCTTGGTTGATTTGAAATCGTCGGCCAAAGGTGTACTAACTGGTTTTGCATTCTGCATTCTAAACCTCTCCAACACTTTCTCTATGTACTCACCCTACGATAATATCAATTTGCAATTTTTCCTATCTCTTGTTATTCTCATACCAAGGATTTTCTTTGCATCACCCAAATCCTTCATCGCAAATGAATTAGTTAATTTCCTTTTGAGCACATTTATATGTTGCATGTTAGACCCTGCAACAAACACGTCATCTACATACAATAGAAATATAATATAGCTTCCATTTTCTAACCTCTTAAAATAAACATAATGATCAGAATGACATCTACTATAACCTTGTTCTGTCATAAACTTGTCAAACTTCAAATACCACTGCCTTGGAGCTTACTTTTGGCCATACAAGCTCTTCTTAAACTTGCATACCAAATTTTCTTCCCTTTGACCTCATACCCCTGTGGTTTCTACATGTAAATCTCTTCCTCCAGATCCCCATGGAGAAAAGTTGTTTTTACATCTAATTGTTCAAGATGCAAATCTTCTACTTCCACCAGACTTAAAATAGTCCTAATTAAAGTCATTCTAATAGCGGGAGAAAATAATTCATCAAAATATATACATTTCTTTTGTGCAAACCCCTTTAAAACAAGTCTAGCCTTGTACCGCTTTTTGCCTCCATTTTCTTCCTTCAACCTATAAACCCATTTATTCTGCAATGCTCTTTTTCCTGTAGGAAACTGAACCAAATCCCAAGTTTGGTTATTTACCAAGGAGTCCATTTCCTCTTTCATGCTTTGCTCCCACTTCTTTCTACTGTCTACCTGCATTTCCTCTTCATAACTTTCTGGTTCACCAGAGTCAGTCAACAATAAATAATACAATGAAGAAGAGTGTCGTTCAGGGGGTCTACTTAACCTGGTAGATCTTTTCACAACATTTGTAGGAGTTTGAGGTTCCTACTGCTCCTATTTTTGCACATTTTGATTTTCTGGTACCTTTAGAATTTCATTTTCTTTGATTTCACCAAGCACTGTGTATTATGTGTTTTCCTTTTCCTGTTTCTTTCCCTGCAATTGATCTCTGTACATGAAATTTTCATTGAATACCACATCTCTACTTCTAATGATTTTATGATCTTCATAATCCCACAAATAATAACCAAAACCATTAACATTGTATCCACTAAAGGTACACTTCTTGGATTTTACTTCAAGCTTTGTTCTATTTTCTTTATCATTATGGTCAAATGCTTCACAATTGAAAGTCTTTAGAAATGAGTACTTTATTGTTTTACATGTCCATGCCTCCTCTGGAATGCCACCATCCAAGGAGATTGAATGCCCTCTATTTATTAAGTAAACAACAATATCTATAGCATCTGCCAAGAACTGTAAGGGCAACCCAACATGCAATCTCATACTCCTTGCATGTTCCATGATCGTCCTTTTCATCCTTTATGACACAACATTTTATTGTGGTGTTCCTGGAACTGTCTTCTCTCTACGAATCCCATGGTATGAATAGTAATCATCAAACTCCTTGCTACAATATTCACCTCCATTGTCTGATCTAAGACACTTCAACCTTTTTCCTGTCTCATTCTCAACCAAAGATTTCCATTTATTAAAAGTGTCAAAAACATCATATTTTTTTCAAATGCAATAAACCCAAGTTTTTCTAGTTGCATCATCAATAAAAGTAACATGATAACGAGAGCTACCAAGAGATGATACTTGAGATAGTATCCATACATTTGTATGCACAAGCTCTAATTTTTCACTCTTCTTTTCCTTTCCGACTTTGAGAAATTTGACTCTCTTCTCTTTTCCATAAACATAGTGCTCATAGAAATCCAAATTACCTTGTTTAAGATTTGGAAACAAATTCCTTTTGTGAAGTATTTGGATGCCCTTCTCGCTCATGTGTCCAATCCTATGATGCCATACTGTTGTTACAACTCTTGTAGAAGCTAAAGAGATAGAAGAGACAACATTACCAGTACATAAATATATTGTACCTACCTTCTCTCCCTTTTCCATTACCAACGATCCTTTAGTGACCTTCCACACCTTATCTGTAAATGTAGATATACAACCTCCACTTGCCAACTAACTCGTTGAAATTATATTTCTTCTCAGATCTGGTATACGTCTCACGTCTTTCAGTAACCATTGGTTTCCCTTCTTTTGCTTTATTTGTACCTTACCCATTCCAACAATTTGACATGGTTCATCATCACCCAAATAAACCTGTCCAAAATCACCTTTAACATAATCCTGGAAATATTTCCTATGGGGTGTGGCATGAAATGAAGCCCCTGAATCTACTACCCAAGATTCAATAATATTATCTAAAGAAAGAATTAAATCATCTTGTAACACATCACATGTTACATTTGCTTCTTGTTTTTTCTGTTGTTGTCCATCTCTTTGTTTCTTTGGAGCTCTGCAGTCATTCTTCAGATGTCCATTCTTCCCACAATTCCAACATTCTATCTTTCCTAGTCTGGATTTGGATCTGCCCTTCCTAGAATTCCCATGGTTCCTTGAGCTCTTTCCTCTTTCCTTTTGTCTTCCCCTGTTCTCCATGGTCAACGCATTACCTGATGTCTCACATGTGCTTTTCCGTCGCATTTCCTCACTAAGGATAACATCAACAACATCATCAAATTTCAGATTGTTTGAACTAGAGACAGAGTTAATTATAGCCATGACCAAGTCGTTCCAGCTTTCTGGCAATGAGCACAAGATTACAAGATCCCTAACCTCATCATTAAAGTCCACTCCTACTAAACTTAGCTGATTAGTAACCGTATTAAATTCATTTAAATTGTCAGCAACAGACCCACCTTCTAACATCTTCATATTAAATAATTGCTTCATTAGAAATATCTTATCGGAGGATGAGGGTTTTTCATATAGTTTAGCCAATACCTTCATCAAATCCTTCATTGTTGTTTCTTTTGGAATATAGAAATCCATCGACAATACCAGGCACAACCATATCGTTCCCAGTGCCTTTCTGTCAAGAACCTCCCATTCTTCATCCTTTATACTCGTCGATTACGTTTTCTTTTTTACCAATGATAGGAAAATATCCTTCTGATATAGGTAGTCTTCCATTTGCATCTTCCATAACTGGTAGTTTTGGCTGTTAAATTTCTCGACCCTAAACTTTCCATCTTCTGCCATTGCTCCCACTCAAACTAGGAACCCTCTTTTCATGCGAGTTACCTTTCACTCCGATACCAGTTGTTAGAAAAAACAAGATCGTGGGGCAATAAAATAAAAAAAGATGTGGAAATAAAGCAGAGAAGATACACAATACAATATAGACACAAATATACATGGTTTACCCAGTGTGGGCTACGTCCACCAGAGAAATTGCCAAGTCCTTCCTTTATTATTATCCATTAAATGAAGGGATACAACCTACAACACACCCGTTGTAACTTCCTCTTATTTCTCTCATAGTCTCCTCTCTCAGAATACAAAATTCACTTACATACATAGCTACAATACAATGCCCTCATACAAAAACGGGTTTCCTTTTTGGGAGAAAACCCTAACATAACTTCTACTATCAGATCTGAGACTTATAATGAACATTCCAGATTGACTACAAAATTACAATATTTTACAAGGCAATTTTCCCAAAATTTTCCTCGGGGGCCCGCTGGCCCCCATGCCACCTAGACCCCCTTCATTCAGGGGCCAACCCCTGACAGAAGAGGGCTAGGCATACCTGCATATGAATCAAGAAGATAATTAAGCTCCACAACCAACAAACACTCTTGCTACAATGATATGTAATGGCTGCAAAAAAGCACAAAATGTATAAGTAAGTAGGTAATTGATACACTGTGTATTCAACCATATTTAACATTATATTAATAGTATTTAAAATATAACATGCAAAAATACATACTCAAGTTTTCATTAATTTCGAGAATAATTTATTCTCTACTAAACAAGGTCAACCATGTGAAGGTGGGAGTTCATTTGGCCCTTCCCCTCCCCTCTCACATCATTGCCAATTCCCCATATCTAATATATCTAATGAGAAAAAATTGAAAAAACATAATCATACAAAATAGAAAATGGCAAACCCCAAGGGTTAGCTCAATTGGTCTTGATGCTAGATATGTGTCATCTCCTCAAAGTCGGGAGGTCATGAGTTCAACTCTCATGCTCCTTGGGGCTATGGTTTACTCTAGTTACCATCCATGGATCATGGGGAAGCATTTAGTGGGTTTTTCGCGAAGCTTTCTTAAAAAAAACTAAAAAAAAAACTAACATAAAATATAGCAAGACATAAATCATGAAAAATAGTAGAGATTAAATCATAGTAAAAAACATAAACACCTCCTATGTTTCAACAATCTAGTATAATTTATGTTGTAGGTCCCCATGCCTCCAAATAATTGTTACATATCCAACACAAATTAATCTTCTTATTATTCCGATGCAATATTTGAATCATTAAGAGGATTGGCAATAGCAACAACATCATCAATATCATCATTGGTTATATCTTTGACTTCTTCAACTTCTTTATTTGACACATCTACATGCTTGTTGATCTAAAATATTGTTTTAAGGTATTTAAGATAACCTCATGAAGATAAACCCTGCTACGTTTTAATAGAGGTGGTACTCCTCTTTCTTGATATATAGAAGATTGTTCTTCTGAACTTAGATGCAAGCAATAGTAAACCTTAACAAATATTCCAATAAAAATCCTATATACAAATGTACAAGCTCTTATATACATATGTACTTGTCAAGCACATCATAATCATTCAAGAAGAAGAAATAAATATGTCTGTAGAGATTTGTACCTAGGGAGTTTGGAGTCTTCTTTCGACATATATTTTGGCTTCCTTTTGAAATGATGTGAACCCATAATCAACTATGAATTTGCAAGATGAAAGAAAAGTAAAATGGACAGGGCATCAACTAAATTTACATGATCACTTCATTACAACTCAAAAAAATATTTTGGTAGACACACATTTGAAATCCCATGCTTCAGACTCAAAGTATGAGAAATCATTAATGTAATGTCCCAAAACAGTTCTTTGTGGGATAAATTAATAATAGTTCCCCAAATGTAACATGTTTAACAATGTCTGAAACAAGAGGGTTGAAAAAACCTCAACAAGATCTCAATGAAAAATATATAAACTAAATTAAACTACATTTACCTTTTTACAAGCAGGGATTTTGTTGCTCTGGACCTGAAATATCATGATAAATGAATGGAAGAATCTAGAGAAAGAGATTATCAGACTCAGATCTTCCTCTTTCCAAACATACATGGAAAACCTGATGGAAATAATCAAGAAGAAAGAAAGATGAGGAAGAAAGTTAAGTAAGCTAATTCACGAAATCTTTGAAAGGCAAAACTTGTTTCTTGTGATTTCTCCACCGCTACAAAAACTCCTAACTACCAACCCTTTGAATACACTTTTTTTCCTCTTTTATAATCTTCTCTTCATCTTCTTGAAAATAATTTTTAGTTAGGGTTTTATTTTCCCCTTTGTAAATGTAAAATTAGATATTTGTGCCATCAATTGGGACCTACTTTAGAATCTCAAGAATTTCTCTTACGAAACAATTTTCCAAAAACAAATAGCTGCCAAGCTAGAAAACGGTCCCGGAAAAAAATTAATTTTTAGGGAATGATAGTCATGATTTCAGCTATGTAAACCATTTTCCAAGTGTTCTTCTCGTCTACATCTTTCCAATGAGCTCTTGTTTTCTCAATTTGGACACCAGGATCAAACGTTACGGCCTTCAGAAGATAGAGACTCAACAATCGTCGATTCAACCATGTGAATTTTGAGCCCCTGAGTTGTTAGTCCGCCTTATTTATCCCACATGCATTGAGGAATAGTTCTCATATCTTTATTATAAGCAAAGTGCATTCCCATATTATTTGATAATGAAAAGAGAGCTATGGAACCTTGTGTAGCTTGTGCATGGTATAACTTTTGTTTTCCACCTCATCGCCCAATCATCATGCCAAATCACTTGCCCAAACATTTGTGTATCTAATAAATATCATCCAAGTGTCACACGGGGGTAGGTCCACCTCACTTCCACGTGTCACAATATGGTAAAGGAGGGGGAAATGGATAAAACATAGGAATATAATGAATAATTTCAAAAAATAATAAAATTGGAAAACAGAGATACCTAGAAATTGGGAAAAATTCAAAATTCAAAAGTAAAAAATAAACTAAGTATAAGACTCAGTAAGAACTAAGTGTAAAACTTAGTAAAATGACTAAGTCATGAAGGGTGCAATTTGGGTAATGTGGAAGTGGGAAGTGAAAATCGTGGAAAAGCAAAAGTAAAAATTAAACAAAAGTATGGAGAGTAGAGAGGAAGGAGAGTGGAGTGGAAAGAAGGAACAATGGCTAAGTATGGAGTAAAGGGAGGAAGGAAAATGACTAAGTATGAAGTGTGGAGAGTAAGGAAAAGAGTAAGCAAAATGGCTAAGTATGGTGTAGTAGTATACAAAAGATCAAGAAAATAGAGACGAGTGAGAAAATTCACATATCTGGGAATATGACCTCTATTTTAGATTTCGTAAATTGTTGGATGAAACTGACACATAGGACTATTCAGTAAGAAGATGGACACAATCAATTTCCTTTTTTTTTAGTATCTTTTTCTTTCCTTCTCTTTTGTTCAAAAGAGAAACCATATGTTGACCATAATTTTGATCAACAATTCTTAGTCGACAAAGCATTGCCAGGCTCCCCCTCAGTTCATATTGCTTGTGCAAAGTTTTTGTGCACTCTCGTTGAGATGCTACTATGTTTTAAAGTTCGGCAATCCAGTTGGTCCCTAGATTGACTTGATGATGTCTTCAATTTTTTTTCCATTCAAAGAATATTTTGGAAATTATGACGAGTATTGGATAATGGCTAACAATGATGATCGCAGGTCAGTTATGCATGTTGGATAGGTTACAGGTTCATTCCAAATAAAAACAGGTTCAATAAAAATACTTGGTGAAGATGACAAAATACTTGGCAAAATTATCGTGACTCTTGACCTATCGCTAAATATGGCCCATTTTCCCACTCCTCACGTTCTTAACGATGTCATATTTTGCACTCATAATTCACTTTTCCAAGATATATCTTGTGCCTCTCCTTTCAATATTTTAAATATGACATTATTTCATAAATGTTATACCATGCCTTCTTGGGTTATGATTTTGACATTATTCCATGTTATGTGAAAAGCAAAAAATATATTATTATATCATACCATGTTTACCATGTTGGTTTCCACATGATAAATTTATTATCTAAATTAAAGTTTGGCCTTGACTTTATCTTCTACAAATGGATTAGTCTATTTCATGTTATGAAGCAACTAGATGGTGTTCCCTACCACTACATGCCAAGCACGCTCATGTAAGCCAAATTTCATATTTAACTCTTCATTGACAAAGGGAATGTACAATAGCGTGGAACACAGATGGGTTGTTAATCAGGCATAGATGGAACCGATTTTGGAATGACAACACATCATCAGTCTCTTGGAAAATTGTTTGAGGTCTGCATATTCTATCAATGGATCACACATCCTTTGAAGGTCTTTGAATTTTGCTGATGGAATATTAAAATGAGAATTTAGACGTCCACCCTCTAGGCCAATTTATTTAGTTGAGAATCCTCTAGTAATTGTTACACACCAGAATGCCACACTTAAGTGTTACATCTATTTGCACCTAAGTGTTGCAAGTGTCGCAAAAGTGTCGTATGGACCTTGCTAAGTGTTTCATGAAATTTATCAAGTGTCGTATGCACCTTACTAAGTGTCGCATGCACTTTGACGCCATGAAATAACATTTTTGATTATCCCTAGTCTTTGTGGAGGAGAAAACCTAGCATGTAATGGTTGAAAAACTATTTTTTACCTTGATTTTTGACCCATTTTTGAAGACCAAAACCCCCCTGCCTATATATAGGGAGCGTTGATCCTTGATCAATGCTCGTTGTTGAACTATCGGGGAGCATTGCTAAAGCTTTATGTTCAGTTCTGAGGGAGCATTGATGTAATCAAAGGAAGTTATAACCATCCCACCTTTTTCTAAGGGAAGAAATCCGAGGAGAATCAAGTTTGGTTGGGTCAAGCATTCGAGTCACCATACTTGGCTCCATCCTAGGCAACCTCAAGAAGCCAAATCCCAACTCATGGAGCAAAATTCTCAACTATTTCCCAAAATATCTCATGATGGTTAAGCATCTAAACCCTATATAATGAGGGAATTTCCAAGGTGAATAGGGGGAAGGAAAATCATTTCAGAGTGTCAAACCTTGGATCTTGTGAGAGGAATCCATCAAAAACATCATCATTTCGATCTTGAGACATCCAGGCAAGGGTTGGACTAGAGATCTTAGAGGAGTTGTTACAATGTCTACAGTGGTTTGTAAGTATTTCACCATGTTTCTCCATTAATATAACTTGGCCTATTTATTTCATACTATTGTCTATACATGTATGTCTATATATATAGATATGTTCTTGTCTAACAATATATTGTAGAAGTAGGAGGTACTTTTCTATTCCTTGCAGATTTTCTTCATCTTGATTGAGACTTGGACAACAAGAACAAAGACTGAAGAATAACGAGGACAACAGTTGGAAAAGGAGTAAGTCACACTTATTTCTTCTATCTTCTCTGCCAATAGACATAAAGAATGGATATAAAGGAATGTTAGTGTCCATTTGTTTATTTTTCTATCTTGGTCAATACAGGTCTAAATATATAAGGGAGGTTTCATCTATCCGCAGGGGAGATATTTTGTAATAGAAAATTGGCGACTCCACTAGGGATCAATTGCTGTTGTTCCTTGGTTTCCCAACCTTTGAATCTTAGTTTTCCTTTGATATTTTTCATGTTGATGCTTGTTGCTTGAACCCCTTCCTGCTTTATGGTGAATTTGGGAAAATTTTAGTGTCGTTTTAACCACTTACAAGCATTAACGCTCCCCCACAGTGGCCCACAGAGCATTGATAACCCTTATAAACACTCCCTGCCAATGTATTAGGGAGTGTTGACCCTTGTTCAACACCCTGTCTGCCTCCTTACAAGAGAATTGATCTTCTCCCTGGGTAAGTTTTTAGCCTATTTTTCTTGCTTCTCCTCAGATTTTTCACTCATAATTTTTGCAGTAGATTCCTCTAAGCTTGGTTATGACTTTGTTTGATTAAAAGAACTGTGATCACCAACTTTTCTTGCCTCCTTTGAGATTGAAAGTCCTTCAGAATTAGGGAATGGGCATGACAACCTTAGGTTAACTTGATCCTTTGGTCAAGGTCTATCTTTTAGTGGTTTGATCCTCATCTCGAAGGTCTTCAAACTTTTGTTGTCTTGATTTCAAAGCCTATCTTGAAGTTTTCTTCATTTGATTTGGAATTGCAACTTGGAGGTTTTCAAACAATGATTTCTTTTCTCTTTCATCATTTTGATTCCTTGATTGAACAAGTTGTCTCACGCTTGATTTCTTTCAGTTCTCATAAAACTTTTGAGTGCACTTTATTTGGTTTCTTTTTTTCTTCATGTTCCTTTGTGTCAAACATTGAATTCTTTCATTCTCATTGAAAGATAGGAAGCATAAAAGTTTTGCATTTGAAGAGATTTCATTGCACATACGATCAAACAAAGAGAATTTATGCATTATGAAGAATTTTGTTTTGGTACAACTAGTCTTGCATTTGCTTTAGGATTTCGTATTTCTTTGATAGTTTGGCATAATTTTGGAAAGTTTCATGATATTGAGTGTTTGTTAAGAAGAAAATAACTCTTCTGCTTCTCAAAGTTAGAATTCATCCAAAAGAAATGATTGCATTTCATTATTTTTTGCATTCTATTGGAGTCGAGTCTCACACATCATTAGTTTCATCTCTATGGACCTTTCTGAGTAACAAAGCCATTAAAATCAACCAATGCGCTAATAAAATCAACTAGACATTTTTTGGTTTATAGTACACCAACAATAGCATAGGGTTAGAATCTTTAGACTAGGAAAAAGTGAGTAAATTGTCCAAGATTACTAAACAAGACTATAGAACACTAAAGAGTGATCAAATCCAACTGTCGTATAGGCATAGAGAGAAACCCCCTCTAACACAAGGGCTAAACATGAGGTCACGTGCAAAAGAGCATAAGAGATTACCCCTCCAAAGCTTGAACAATCGTAGCGGAAAGAGCGTTTATTGGGGGTTTTTCTTGAGAAACTACTGGTTTCATTTGGTCTTGGTGCTTCATGAATCCCGAATCTATTTGGGCTCCTCATGAGTCTTATCGATCCACTTGTCTCTTGAGGAATTTTGGACTTTGATATCCTGCCCATACATTCGATCCTAACCATTCATTGTACCCCCTTGGAGGTTGACTGTGAGTTGGTAACCTTAGTGGCCTTTCCTGTATCTACAGAGGTGATTGTGGGGGGATTCCCACGGTACCTGAGGCAAACATCGCATCACACTTTCAATAGCCTTGGAGGGTGACCCCACGAAGAAAAGTTTTCTTGCACTGAGAAGGGATGTTACGTGGAGGTCGGGGTAACTGCTTCTCATATCTTCGCTAACGGCTTGATATCCCGTCTTTGGAATATCCTTCTATTGTTGCTTGGTTGATTACCTATAGATATTTTTAGGGGTGTGTGATTTCAACGTTCATAGTTGGCCTTAAGAATTGTTGTTTTACTTTCACCGTGGCTGATCAAGGGCTTTGAAGATCTCGCAGAATGTAAGTTTTGGATCCTAAAGTTCAGGAACCTCAATATGATCCTTCTTACGAAAGAATGGTTGAAGAACAAACTTCTAAAACTGAGAGTGTAGCTTCTGGAAGTGTCCAACACACAAAGGAATCGGTCACAACCTTAGTGGAAGGTCTTGTATCTCATGCAAATCCCCTTTTTACTGATCCACTCGGCCAACTACTCATTGAATAACCGTCCACAAGATTTCTTGATACTCATTCTTCTTACTATTTACCGGCTAGTTCAACCACTAGGCCATCTTTTGACATGAACCAACTGACATTTGGTTTTCTAGAGGGATTGGGAGTTTCACCTCCTCTATCCACAACTCATGTACTTGACCCTGCAAGAGCATAGATCACTAATGTTGGTGCTTCTTTTGTACTGGGAACATCCATGACCCAGGTTACCTCGACTCAACTACTTGTGAGTACATCTCCCTCCGCACATGGGCCCGATAATATTCCTGCTTCACTACTCCCACATATTCACACACCAAGCGCTTTGCTTGGTCATCCCATCGATCAAATGGCCAACAGTCAAGTTGTGCAAACAACCACATTTACACAAGATATTCAAACCACATCTATAACTTTATAAATGGGGAGTTCTCCTGTACCCTTCATTGGAGGTCAATCTTCAGCTAGGGGGGAACCTTGTTTTGGGGGGAAACACTTGACTATGAGGCAAACTCCTATGTGGGGACCACAATAACAAATCTGGGGGAAAGCCTCTCATGCAAGTCCTTCCATCCCCATTAATATTGGCCTGTATCCTGGACATCCATATCCAGGATCTGCAAATCCTTTATGGGGTCAACCTAATCTGAGAGGCATTCCTCAACAAGAAAATTTTCTCAATAAATCCATGAATCCCATGATTCCAACATAATAGCCCCCTCAAACACAGTATATGGGAGGTCCATCGGGCTAACTTCCATACATGGCGGGACTGTCAGGTCAACCAAAGTACATGGGATGACCCTTAGGTCAACCACACTACGTGGGGGGTCAACAATAGTACATGTGAGGACCATTTGGTTTTGTCATCCCATCGCAACCTATATATGGTCCTGTTGGTGTTCCTATCTCACATGGTTACTACCAATATCCATAGGCTAACTGACAACTTCCATTCTTGGCTACATTAGATCTGCCTAATCTGTCGCGTTTGACCAATGATCCCATACTGCATGCCCCATTTTGGCCTCCAATCCCTGCCAAACTACCATCCAATATCCCAAAATTCGATGGGAAACCTGGAGAAGACCCTAATAACCATGTAACGACTTTCCATCTTTGGTTTTCTTCGAACTCTTTGATGGATGATTCCATTCATTTACGACTTTTCTAGAGAAGTCTCATAAGCTCAATAGCCAAATGGCATATCGAGATGTCGCGACACTCCTATGATGACTTCAATACTTTAGATATGTATTTTTTGACACATTTCTAGCTGTCGATTCGATATGAAACTGGTACAAATATTTTGACTTTGCTTAGGAAATCAACTTCCACTTACATTTCTAATCATATTCATGAGTCGAGGAGGCAACAACGATTAATTAAAGCTACCATTCCACACCAACTCCTAGCAGATTGGTTTACCAAGTCACTTTTTCCACCCATCGCTAGATATGTCGCCATGGGGGGTGTTGTTACTAAGGAGAAAGAAATTAGTCATGCTTAATATTTGGACATGGTGTATTACGAGTCTGACTCAATCTATGATCTGATCCCTCATGTTCCTCGCTCGACAAATGATCTGTCAATACCTGCTTTTGAAGCCCATGCCGATGACCTCGTGGGTTCCGTGACAAACACCAAAATTATTCCCTCTCCTACGCAAACCTCTGAGGTGAATGCGATCCAATCCACTTCATCTCAACAACCTCGAGGTAAGAAGAAAAACAAGGGTAAATCCAAGAATTCTTCTGACCCACATGAGAGTACAAAAACTGTTGATACCCATCTGAAAAGGAAAGATAAGTTTCCCTACATGATTTGTGAGGAGGACCACTACACGAAACACTTCCCTCATCCTGAGGAAGTCCATAAATTTCTAAAAGGTACCTCCCAACCTGCAATATTAACTAACCCTTTTCTGATTCAGCAACAACAAATGGTTGTGCAAAATCCTGCTCCTCTGCAAGGGGGAAACACATGTCATTCCCACCATGGGGATGCTTCCTCAAGTGCCACTAAGGTCTTTATGTGTAAGGATACGGTTGGTCTAATGACCAGAGCTAAGACTTATGACACTGCTCCAAATAATCATGTTAATGTAGGTTCTATCGATAATCCCTCCACTTCCACTCCTCCTCCATCCTCCACTCATGTTCAAATCAAGAGGCTGGTTGCTGAGTGAATGTTGCACCTTCCCAAGGGCACAATTCGAAAGTCGATCTTCAAGCCAAGTGCCAGCGTTGCTCAACACTACAACGTTGTTGAAGATTTGGAACAAGCACCTTGTGCTATCTCGATTCTTGAAGTTATACAAAACTGTCCAAGTCAACGTAGAACCATGTGATCATCCATTAGAGCAATGGATCCAGAGGCACAAAATATGATTATGTTTAATCTAGAATATTTTAAGGTGAGTCTCTCCCATCACCGGACCTTCCAAATTCAAGCTATGGTCAGTGGAAAGAACATCCATCATGTTGTTTTGGATGAAGGAGCTTCCACATGTGTCATGTCTTTGTCTTGCTGGAGAGCCATTGGTTCTCCTAAAATTAACCAGTCTCCTACCACCCTTAACACATTTTATGGACGTGGTTTCCAACCTTACGGACTCTTAAAATATTTTGTTGTGGAGTTAAAGAGAAAATCCGTCTCTGTCAACATTGAAGTGGTTGACGCGGCCTTGGATGATAATTTATTGCTTGGTCGTAGTTGGTTCTATGTGATGAATATCGTCGCATCTTCAATCTTTCACATTTTACAATTTCCCCATCAAGGGAAAATTGTGACTGTTGACCAACTTGATTATTGCACTCCAAATATCCATAGTTTCCCAACAAATAATATCCCTTTTCCTGGGACAATCTGATATTCACTACGAGAGTGTGGGGGTATCTCTCCTCAAATATTCCTCACTCATGGGAATTTTTCCCTTCCCTCCCCCTGATCCCCCACATGAGGTTGCCATGTTAAACATGATTATGGCTACATTGAAACGATCCTTTGAATCATTCGATCCTTGGGTAGTGCCTATCCCATCTACCACTGAAACACTATGTGACATCATGTCACTTAGTCTTTCACAAGATCTGGTACCTAAAACTCCCCTTCCTTCACCTATCCTTATTGATCCTCTTTCTTCCTCCCTCTTTGGTGAACCTATCCCTATTAGTAGCCATGAGTCTAAGCAAGTGCAGAAGAAGATTCGACGGATGAACCAAATCTTGGGGGGCATGTCTCCAACCTCTGGACATCGTACTGAAGTTAAACCGCCAACTTCTTATGATGATGTTCGGGGATAAGTAGCAACCTATGAACACTGTGTTGAGAAAAAACTCTTCATAGGGTATCGATTAACATACCAACCTCTGGACATCATGTTGGGAAGAGGCCCATTCATGGGTATTACACAATGATAGTTTATTCTCATTAAAAAATGAAACCGACCTCGAGCAAAGTTCTCGTTTATGTGTCAAGCTTGTTAAAAAATGAAACAAAGGACTTCGAGCATAGTTTCATTTTTTTGTTTCAATCTCGTTAAAAAATGGAGCAGACTGTGAGCATACTTCATCGTTCCTTGAGCTCGTTACACCACAAAGAGTCTTCTTTCGAGTGGTAGTTTACCCCTTTTTCGGCCTCGTAAGACTAACTATGAAAAATGCATACTCTAGTCATTCATGACTAGAAGAGTTATCATTTGTATTATTTTACACTTTTTCGGGCTTGGGGGACTAAATTTATGAAAAAGAACACCCTTGGAGTTGTCTTTAGGATCTTTTCAGACGCCCTAAACATGAAAAGACCATCGAGTTTTCCTTCTTTGGACTCGTAAAACATGCATTGAAGGACCCATATGGGGAAAAACCCCTCCTTCTTCAGGTTTGTTAAACATATGATAAGGGACTCATCAAAGATGAGCTATATTGAGCATCTATTATCCTCCTCAATTTGGTTAAAAAAAAATAGGTACTCGCCAATCATGGAGGGGGGAATAATTGAAGGAATTGGGTCAAGTTTTGGAAAACATTATGGGAATTGTTTGTTGTCACCCTTGAACATGGCACATGTTTGCGTCTTGTCTTACAGTTGGGTAATCTACTTGTCTATGAGTCATACCAATCCCATGAGTCCTCATACTCCTTCATCTCATTCGAAGAGCGCCCCGATGATCGTCACACTATGTTTTGGTCTATCTCTGAATCGAGTCAATGTTGCCAAGTCGTTTTTTGTGCCTCACAATGTTCAAGGGAGGTTTCACTTCAAACCAACCATTTCGTAGTATGACCAGTTTTCATCCTTATGTCAGTCTATGCTCATTTCATATCTCATCTTATATCACTTTCATGTGTCAGTTTTGTTTTGATGATGGGGGAAACATCATGGCCCTCCTTCGACGAGTCTATTCCTGTCGACTTCAACACATTATCCAAGAATTAGACTTAGAAATGAGTTAGTACCTTGGAGCCTGCATGCCTTAATGGCAGGTTTCCTCACCTTTGACAATAGGTTTACATCATTGGCCTCTGATTGAATGATTCCACGGATGTTTGACTTCATCTCATTCATTGACATTCACTGGAATGTACTAGCGTACCTTGGGAGTCATTGTCATCATTGGTGATTTCGCTCGCACTTGTTAACGATATACATAAATGACTGGTAATCAAGTGGTTTCTACCATGTTCGACATCAAGTCATCTATTCACATGGCTATATTCATACTATTTTTGGATCGAGATGAATACCCTGGGTTGGGCACTCGCTCTGTTATGTGCTTTACCCAGGCTGCGATGGAAATTATCTGAGTATTTTGGGGATTCTAGTACACTCACCCTATTGGAAACCCCACTGATATATACTGTCACATAGATCCACTTTGTATTGGTTTGTGGTTATGTTGTTTTTTCATATTGTAGCTCCACTGTCTATTCTTTCGTGGCTATGACTTAATCAAGTCATGGAGGTATGGATCCACATTGTGTGTTTACTCTGAGCATAGGTATGCCTGCCTCTCGGATGATACCTATATTTTGATATTGTTTGATGTTTGTTTGCAGCTTCTGCTAGGCTCTCCTGCTCCAACACCCTTACAATAATATTTTGTAAAGTGTTTCGACCATCATTTCCTCTTTTGACCTCACACTTTAGGGGGCATCTGTTACACACCAAAATGTCACACTTAAGTGTCACATCTATTTGCACCTAAGTGTTGCAAGTGTCACAAAAGTGTTGTATGCACCTTGCTAAATATTGCATGCACTTTATCAAGTGTCGTATGCATCTTAGTAAGCGTCACATGCACTTTGTCACCATGAAATAACATTTGTCATGATCCCTAGTCTTTGTGGAGGAGAAAACCCAGCATGTGATGGTCGAAAAACTACTTTTTACCTTTCATTTTGACCCATTTTTGAAGATCAACGCCCCCTTTCCCATGTATACGAAGCGTTGATCCTTGATCAATGCTCATTGTTGAAATATTGGGGAGCATTGCCAACACTCCGTGTTCAGTTATGAGGGAGCGTTGATGTGGTCAAAGGAAGTTATAACCATACCACCTTTTCTAAGGGAAGAAATCAGAGGAGATTCAAGTTTGTTTGGGTCAAGGATTCGAGTCACCATACTTGGCTCCATCCTAAGCAACCTCAAGAATCCAAATCCCAACTCATGGAACGAAATCCTCAACTATTTCCCAAAATATATCATGATGGTTAAGCCTCTAAACCCTATATAATGAGGGAATTTCCAAGGTGAAAAGGGGGAAGGGAAAGAATTTTTGAGTGTCAATTCTTTGATTCATGAGAGGAATCCATCAAAAGCATCATCATTCTGATCCCAAGACATCCAGGCAAGGGTTGGACTGGAGAGCTTGGAGGAGATGCTACAATGTTTATGGTGGCTTGTAAGTACTTCACCATTTTCTCCATTAATATAACTTGGCCTATTTCCTTCATACTGTTGTCTATACATGTATGTATATATAGATAGATCTGTTCATGTCTAACGATATATTGTAGAAGTAGAAGGTATTGTTATATTCCTTGCATATTTTCTTCATCTTGATCACAGCTTGGACAACAAGAACAAAGATTGAAGAATAGCGAGGACAATCGTTGGAAAATGAGTAAGTCACACTTGTTTATTCTATCTTCTCTACCTATATACATAAAGAATAGATATAAATAAAAGTTAGTGTTCGTTTGTTTGTTTTTCTGTCTTGGTCAACATGGGTATAAATATCCAGGGGAGGTTTCACTTGTTCATAGGAGAAATATTTTGTAACAATAATCCTCACCGAGAGTTTTGAAATTATGTTATCAATCAAAGTGAAGGTTGTGACTTATTGAAATAGGTTGGAGACTAAAATATTAATGATGTCACCATGATTGAAGACCCCAACAACACAAGAGTTAACTGTGGCTTTGCATTTTTAGAAGTGGAAACTCATAAAGATGCTCTAATTAGAACATTGTGAAAGAAGAGTGCTTTTGGGGAGGATAGAACTATTAAGGTTGCTTGGGTTCAGCCTTTGAATGATCCGAATGAAGACGTGATGGAACATGTAAAGTCAATGGATTGTGGCCAACATGGAACGAGCAACAAATTTGGTGAGATAGAAAGGGTTGTTCTTATATGCAATGTTCAATCTTACAAGAGAAAATACTTTGGGTTTGTGAACTACACTAGTCGAGAAGTTGTTATTGCATGTATCTAGGCATTTGCGTGTGCATGGGAGGTAGCTTGCAAAGTGTCATTCAGAACTTTGCTTGTGGCACACGGTAAAACATTTCTTCTGAACCATTAATTTTTCAGAGGCCCCTACGTCACAAACTTCACTTTTTAGGTTGATAGAACATTACTTGCCCCTAAGTATCCATAAGATAGACCAATTCAAAAGTATGGATGTAGTTTAAACAACTTAAAAAAATTTCTTTGACGGGAAGAGGCATGATTCTTGGAGGGGGGAACAATTGGTGACGACTGTCGTGCAGGATGGTCAATAATAGGTGAATATGTGGACCTTCACCAATAGTCGTTCAATTTGAAGCGAGCACCGAGGTAACAATCACATATTTGATAATTCTGGATAACCCTCACTTCCATTTGCATTTCCTTTAGTGTGACGATTTCCATGTGTTTTCTATTAAATTTATGGCCCCCAAAACCAGTCCGAATATAAACATGATTCACATCGAGGCTTCTACAAATGTTCTGATAAGCGACTATTTTATCGGCTTAGGAAACAATTGCATTTCAGTTGGTAATGGATCTTCGAATGTCACAAAAAAGGATCACACTTGTGGACCAAGCCATGGACTAAGTGTGGGAAGCATGGATAAATGGAATTTAGGAGGGGTTGTGTCCAATCTATTTGTAGACGATGCCAAATTGATAACAACCAATAACAAATTGAGGATCAAAACATAGCAGAGTGGTTTAGGCCTGGCGAGCAATATAGTCTTTCAGAATGTTCAGATGATAGACACTACCAACCCAATAATAATTGACCAATACTATTGTGATTCACTAGAGCCCTGCCCAAATTAGACGTCTATGGTAAAAATCTCAGATATAAAATTCAAGGAAATTTATGGAACTTCCACAAGCCAAGTAGTCGTTCATCTTTCCTATAGTAAGCAACTACCCTACACAGACATATTGTTGAGCGATATATCTTTGATGCTCAACTCGAGGGGGGGGGGGGCATCTGCACATGGTGGTTGTAGTGGTGGTGCTAGCTCTCATGAAGGGAGTCATATCTATAAAGCGATTAATCAACAACCTTCACCAAAAATGACATATGGAATAATGATATTTTCTTAACGAAATTTATTTTATATTATTTCATTTAATGGAGTTAGTTCAAGCCCATAGATTCTTCAATTTTTTTAATTTAAAACGACCCTAATTGTTGGAACCACCCATCAAATTATATTAAACAAGCAACAACAACCAGCTAAAAGGGAGAAATCAACGAGAGAGGTATGGAGGGAACTTTGTGAGTTTCATTTCATCTTTTATCATTCATGCTTCATTCATTTTCTGCCCAGGGATTTGATAATCTATTGATAGCAGGGGAGTCTTGCAAAGTAGCAGAAAGAACGAAGCAAGGTTGAGTTTGGGTTGTGTTCTCAAGGTAACTGGTTTATTTGCTTAAGTCTATTGTGTAAAAAGTCTGAGTTATTTCAATGCCAATCAATTTTCTTGTACGCAGATAATAGGCATGTGCTTCACTGTCGTTGATCCATTCAATGTCTGACTTAGTTTTTCTTCATCTTTTTTCTACACTTGGTTATTCTATGTATGAGTACAAATAACATCTAGAGTAGTTAGAGTCACTTTTGGTCCAAGTTCTCATAGGGATTCGAAAGCATAAAAAAATATAAAGAAAGTGTATGGGTTATATATAAAATTAAAGATCAACTTTTCAACTCTGAAATTATTCTCCTCATTATTCTAGTTTTATTCTCTTTATTTTCTTTTGATACAGTATTCAAGAACACAAAAATACCAAAACAATGTCTATATATTTCATTTCTTTAAATTAATTTCAATGTAAATAATATTTTTTCTTGCTTTTTATTTATTAATTTGTTTAAATTTTTGTTTTATTAATTGCAATATTTAAAAGAAAATACAGTGAAAATTCATTTCAATATGTTTATTAATCTATAGTAGTTCTTGTAAACACTAATTAAATATTTTTACTTCATTTCCTTTAAATTGTTTTATTTAGCATTTGTACTATTTATCTCACTTACTTTTTGTTTTAATTTACATTTCATGCACAAAAGCAAAAGTATAAAAGATTATAAAATGGAAAAATACAAAAAAATTAATATTTGCAAAATCATAAATAAGATATTCATGCTTAGACTCTTAGGCTTTAGGGCCTAGTGTGTTTTCCTTCCGAGGCTTAAAAACTATGGTATCATTCCCGCCTCTTCATGCCTAGCCTCAAGTGAGGTTGAGATGTTGGTATTGAAACATTGTAGTTTCGACATCAACATATTTTGGCAACCATATTGGGGAGGATTGTTCAATGGTTCTCTCTTCTGTTTAAATTCTTTTAATCTGATTCCTAGATTTACACCTCACGATATTGTCCTCTTAATGCATCACTACAACCCCCCCCTGAGCTTGACCCTTTAACTGAAATGAAAAAAGGAAGAAAGTCTTGCATAACTTTCACCACTCGCTCTTGCTTGTCCTATTCTAAGTTCTTTAAGCCCTCTTTTATCCTCTCCATCTGTAAGAAGCAAGATGTCTAGCTCTGGACCAACTTCTATTTCTCAGTTGATTGGAAACATATATAGTGGTTTTAACCCTACGATCTCGACTACTAATCCTAGGAAAGTCATACTCAAGTATGGAATATTCAAATTTGAGGAAGACCTGAACAATTACATGTGGCTTACACCTCCCCTTTGAAGCTCACTTACCCAGTTTATCATTTTCATTATAAGTTCAAGGAGCATTTGTCTTTATTTTAGGGTGACAAAACTATTACAGTGGAAGAGAATCTTCGTGCATTTTCCAATGTTTTTACCATTCTCAAAGTTAATGAAAATGACAGTCACATGTTCTTGTTTAAAAACTCCCTTCAGGGTAATGCTACTTCCTTGTTTTCCAACCTACTTGATGAATGTATCTCCACGTGGTCTAAAATTTCTTATTGGTTTACCTCTACTTTTGGGCACCTAGATAATCCTTATGAGCACCTTAAGAGATTTAATCAATTGCACATGGAGAGTGAAATCATTCACGCATTTAACCTTAGGTTTATCAAGTTGTATAACTGTATTCCTATGTTCATTTTCCCTACCAACTTGGCTGCCCTCTTGCATTATTATGATCTCCTACCTCCTCTTTATTGTTGGAGGTTGGAAGAAAAAAACATTCAAGACTTGGAGCTAGCCTTAATCACTTACCTTGATTTCGAAGAGCAATCCCTTAGAACATGTTTCTCCTTTGGTGTTTGTGATTCGCATAAAGATTTGCCATATTTAATACCTATCATCCAAGATTTACAAAATCACACGCTCTCCCTTGAATATCGATTTTTGAAACAAGCCCGCCTAGAAAGATCCTTGGAGCCCTCCTACCTAAGGCCTAATTATGATACATTTTCCATATGTGACCAAGAGTTTGGGTGTGAAGATGATCATGATCATATCATGATGCTCAACGATCAATCCATCTCTCACATTCCAAATACCACCATTCTCAAAACTAATAGACAAACCCAACCCCAAGATCATGGTTTACTCCAAGTCTCTCATTCATGTGCATACAATGGGGAAGTTGAATATGCAAAGAAGAAAGTTGATTTTGACCTCTTTAATCCCCTCTATAACACAATTTTATATGGCGATGTTACTAATGAATGGTCAAATTAGGTTGATGAGGACCCTTTCAATTCTATTGATATATGTGATGAGTCTTCCTTTGAAGATTCTCATGAGCTTGATCAAGGTCTTGAATTGGAAAATGCTCTTTCAAATCTATTGTTTTGATTCAGAGAAGTTAAGGAGTTCAACACTGGTATGCATACCCCTCTTATGTACATGATTTCCTTCTATGATGATGATGAGTTCAAGGGATTTCCTATGTTTTTAAATCCCTTATATTCCTCCTTGGAGTGTGATAACCCTATTCATGGTGGGAAGATTGAAATACATGGCATTAAGATGTTTAATGAATTCATGGACCCTATCCTTGACATTAAAACTTCAAACCATAAAACTGATGTCTTTGATTCTATTGATGCTTTCAATATAAGTTTCAAGGCTCATTTTGTTGGTTGGCAAGTCTTGCAGGATGATAACCAATTCTTTTGGGTCATGATAGGTCCTTTGTCCTCGCCATATGCATCTGTTGGTTGGTAAGTTGGTGAGATTTCTTTACACAATGCCTTCTAATTCATGAATCCTACATGTAAAAAAAATGATGTGTTCCTCTATGCCAAGTGTCATCCCACTTAAGTCCTAGGTTGTTGCTTTCCCCTCCCATGTACATAAATAAAAGTGAATAAATGAAAATTTTAACAAAGGGGGTAGATTAGGTTTTGGTTTGCTCCACTTCATTTTTGTTTCGTTTCTCTCTTTTTCTTTTGTTTTCAATTATATGCTTTCTTTTATTGCTTTTTGATTTGGTAGTCGGACTTGATGGAGAAATGATCAGTGATTTAGAAAGGTGTATGTATATTATGATTAACTAATTGACCAATTCTTTTGGTGGACAACGGGCTTACACATGAATCATGTTGCCTTGTTTGTATGTTAGAATCCTTCACTTTGTCTATCATATGCTTACTCTGAAGGACACCCTTGTTTAAAGCAGTTATTCAATCCTTCCCAAGTCTTCTTTTCTTTCCCTTTCTCCATCCCCGCCATCTTGAGATAACTCTTGCATACGCATCATAGATGCTTAGAGTTACCTCAGGTTTTTTCTCAACACACATCCAAGACAATTCATACAGCTTTCAGATCCTTTTTTATGCTTACTATTAGTTGTTGTGATCACTTGATTCCCATATACTTCAGTACATTTTGTTACGAAACTAGAGTTTGCACACTGCTCTAAGCAACATGCATCTGTTGGTTGGAATTTGTTGACCATAATTTTGATCAACAGATCTTAGCCGGAAAATCATTGTCAGGATCCCCCTCAGTTCATATTGCTTGTGCAAATTTTTTCATACTCTCATTGAGTTGTTGCTACATGTTTTAAAGTTTGATAAGCTAGACGGTCCCTAGATTGACTTGATGATGTCTTTGAATTTTTCGTCATTCAAAGAATATTTTGGAAATTATGACAAGTATTGGCTAATGGATAACAATGATGATCGTGGGTCAATTATGCATGTTAGACATGTTACGGGTTCATTCTAGATAAAAATAGGTTTGGTGAAATTGACAAAATACTTGGCAGAATTATCGTGACTCTTGAAACATAGTTACCAACTTAACGAGAACTCCACGAGAACTCTACTGAGTTCTCGTTTTTTGGGGGGTCAATTTTTTTACCCTGTTTTTAAAAATGGTGCTACCGGTAGCACCCCCCTCGCTTTTTAGATGGTTTTTCGATATTTTAAATTTTTCAATCCACAATGTTTCCACATTATTTTTTTAAATGCTTGTTTTTCATGTATTTTAAAATTAATTTTTTTTTTTATTTTTTATTTTTTATTCAACGATGTTTTTAGTCATTTTTCCATGTTCCTTTCAATCTTATAAATATTTTTTTCCATTTACTTTTTTTAAATTAGGATTTTTCATGTAATTGTCTCTCCTTAATTAATTTATTGTTCCATACTTTTAAAATGTAGTAAAAAACATCATTTTGAATACATTATTCCTTCAATACATATAAAATAATTGTACTTAAATAGCACTATTTTTAAATATTTAAAAAACAAGTATAATTAAAATTTCTTTTCATAAATAAAAAACTTAAAAAATTAATAAAAAAAAATCAAAAGTAAAAGCAAAAGCAAAAGCAAATTTATATATAAAATAAAATAAAAACTTTAAAAACCAAATAGAAAAAAAAAACCCAAAAATTAAAACTATTTATAAAAACTAAGAAAAAATAAAAAAAAAAGGTAAAAAATTAAATTTATGGAGAAAAACACTTTAAAAAAGTTAAAAAAACACAAAAAAAAATATAAAAACCTAAATTAAAAATCCTAAAATAAATTTTTTAATTAAAAAAAAAAAACTAAATAAAATAATCAAAAAACCCAAAATTATAAGAAAAAAAAAATTTACATTAAAAACTTTTAAAAACTAATTTAAATATTAAATTTTAAAAAATTTAAAATAGTCTATATAATATATATAAACTATATATATTTAGTTTATATAATATATATAAACCATATATATTTAGTTTATGATGATGATGATGATTAACGTCCACTAAGACCGAATTGGTTTATCGGACCTTAAGAGAGTAAGTGATTTCTTGTGATTCTTTAGAATTTTTTTCTGTGCTTGAAAAGCATTAAGAGAAGCTTTCCAAGATCACCATACTTTTGTTGAGTTAAAAGGTTAGGAAGGTTGGTAGTGTGATAAATATTTTGAAAATGAGATCTAATATGGGTATAGGCTGGACAATCTAAGAGAAAGTGATTTTCATCTTCAACCTTCTTAGTGTCACAAATGTGACACACTCTTTCATCCCATGGCGTTTTAGGAATTGACTAACGCCCAATTTCACTATGGAGCTCATGAGAATTTGTTCTTATCTTAGCAATGTTTATTTTTTTCTTTACACTTGGCAAAACAGATAGATAATTTTGATCTTTTAGAATAGGGTTGATTACATATTTATAATACCTTAATTTTCTTTTTTCCTCCAACTCTTTATCACACCAAATTTTTTCCTTAAATTTTGATTTGACGTTTTTTTTAATAGTATCTTTATTCTACAAAATGGTTTCTTCCATGATTCCCAATAGTTTAGCCAAGACTGAGCGTCTTTATGCCATCCTCGCTTGAGTCGATGGTGGTTATGACTTGATTTTGAAGCAATTTTAGATAACATGTTGTCTTCCATGTTGTGTAAATTGTTCTTATACATTAGGTATCTAGTCATAGCCATGCTTTCAATGGGGGAGAGGCTTGCTTCTAAGAGGAGGATTGGATAGGGTGTATTTCCTTTAATTTTGAGATTATAGGTTATAAAATTCTTTTGTATTTGCTCTATCTTTCTCCAGGATTAACGAGAGATACTACAGTCCCAGACTTCACATCCATAAAGAATAACAGGTGTAACAATATTCACAAAGAGGAGTTTATTCTTATCCCAACTCCAAAGATCAGCTGATTTACAATTGCTTTCAAGCCCATAATAAACTTTCCATCCCCCAATAATCCTTTTCTCAATGCTATAATTCCAATTGAGCTTGTGGTGAATATCAATTCCAAGATATTTGTATGAAGTCACTTCCTCCAAGTTGTTGTTGTTGTCATATACAAAGGTATCATAAGGGATCTTAATGGATTTAATAATCATGACCGTAGTCTTATCAGTATTAACATTCATACCCATATTGGAGCAAAAATCCTTGAGGATTCTTAGTTGGTTTTTAAGATCATGGGGACTCCTTGCCATAAGAACGATATCATCGACATAACAAAGAAGATTGATGACTATACCAGTGAGAGTAGGGCCAACACAACCTGCTTTTTCCAAGGATTCTTTTATCTTATCAATGTATATGCCAAAAAGGGTAGGGGACAAGGGACAACCTTATTTGATTATGATATTGTAGTTAATCTCTTTTGACCAGCCCTCAATGTTTTTAAACTTAACAATAACGTTCTCATGCATCCTTATTGCAACATCCCTCAACTCGAGAGACACTTTTATCTCTTCCAACCTATTCCAAAGGTTTTTCCTAGGAACCATGTCAAAAGCTTTTCTAAAGTCAACAAAACAACAAAAAAGATTCATTTTAGTATTGCGGAACTCCTCTGCAATGATCCTAAAGGTAACAAGATGGTCCATAGTTGAATGATATCTCTTAAACCTGACCTGACCTTTAGCTCTTTTACCATGACTTTTTAGCCAAATGCTAATCTTATTTTCCAAAATAATTTCATAAAGCTTGGCTAAAATCAGACTAATCATAATGGTCCTATAATTAAAGGAAATGTTTCTATCCCCATTTTAAAAAAATGAATAATGAGGCTTTGTGTCCAGGGTTTAGGGAAGCCCTGCTTGACTGCTAAATTGAAGAGCATGTGTATGTGAGGGATAAGGATTGGCCCTCCGATTTTAAAAATTTCAGCTTGGTAGCCTTCAATGTCCTTAGCTTTCTCATTTGCGAGTCGCTTAACCTCGAACTCAATGTCATCTAAAGAAAAAACTTCTTCCTTTGTAAGGAAAATAGGAATGGTGTCCATGGCATTAGGGAACTCGTAAAGAATTTTAAGGTAGGAATTCCAGTCCATTAAGGGGATCCTGTTATTTTCTTTAGTATTGCGTTTTAGAATTTGGCTCCAGAACTTCTTAGGATCCAACTTGTATAGTTGTGAAAGTTGCTCTTGCCTTTTATTGATATACTATCTTTTTTTTTTCCTTTTAATTAGGGCTTTGTACGTATTGATCTTATCGAGTTTTAAGGGCTCATTAGAAGCATCCCTAATGGCTTTCCTAGCAATTTTACATTCTTTATCATACCAAGAGTTGGTTGTTCTATTATTCTTTTTATAGGACATCTTGAAAGAGAACTTGTTAATAGAAGTGGAAAGGGTAGTTTATATATTATATAATATATATAAACTAAATATATATAATATATATAAACTATATATAGTTTATATATATTATATAATATATATATATATATAGAAGTGAGAGCCACAGGGTGATGTCGGGTATCGCTTCAGCCCCCGCGGGGCAGGTCGTGGTCACGTGGAGCCACGGTCTAGCCTGTGGGGCTAGAGTGATGCTCGACATCGTTGCCGTGGCTCTCACTTCTATATATATGTTTATATATATTATATAAACTATATATAGTTTATATAATATATATAAACTAAATATATTTAGTTTATATATATTATATAAACTGGCTTGCCTTTTTTTGTGTACTTCCAGAGTGAGTATGACTCTTTCATCCATTCACACGGGGCATGTTGTTATTCAAATATCTTAATATTCACATTCCCTAAAGTGTTTTCTGCATTTTGAAATTAAAATTTAATAAGTATTAAATTTTTCGTAGATGCCTTTGGTGCGTGGACTTTGAAATTAAAATTTATAATTTAGTTAAAATTCATTTTGAAAATAAAATATGTTAAGCATGATAATAATTCATTTTTAAAATGCACTTTTGGGGAAATGTTTTTTTGATTAAAATTTACATTTATTTATGTATAATTTTATTTTAATAATTAGTTTTCTATAAATCTTACATTAAAAATATGAAATTTATATACGAGTTAATTGGTTTTGAATTTAATTTATTTTAATATTAAAATTTGTTAAGCATTTTAGTATTTGCTAAACATTTTTCTATATATTTTCTAATATTAAAATTTGTTAAATATTTTTCTATATATTTTGTATTCTAATTTTTATTTATGTTTATTTTAAAATTATAATTTATTAAACATTAGATTTTCTTTATTTTATTTTATTTATTAGAATTTTTTTAATATTTGGTTTAAATTTAATTTTTTTTTTAAGTTTTTTTAAGTGTTTTCTAAATTTTTACTTCTTTTATTTCGTTTTTTTTTTAGGTTTCAAGTGTTTTTTTCATTATTATTTTTTAAAAATATATACCATTTTTTCTAGATCACTATTTGTTTTTGAGAAATTTTAAATTTTTTTCTTTTCTTTTTTAGGTTTTTTTTTCACCCCTTT
>ML811395.1:19696-42368 GCA_009831015.1 Picea engelmannii | reverse complement strand
TTTTTATTTTTCAATGTAAACTTAAGAAAAAAAAAGAAGAAGTTAATAAATAAATTTTAAAGTGACCATTTTGTATCCAATTTTGGGTTTGTTTTGGCATAGGGATCTATTGTCAAAACCATAGTTTCAATTAGGTCATAATTAGCCATAATTTTAACGTTTAGACTTTTTATTTATTTAAGTTAGCGTCACTTTTTTATTTAGGTGTTAATTTTAAGGTTTTTCTGAGTTACTGTATGAGTTTTGAAGGCCATGCTTGAAAAATGTTGTAATTTTGACCCCGTTTGAAAAAATGGTGATGTTGGTACCACGACTTTTTGATTTGGGGGTTGATTTTCATGTTTTTAATGCAAAAATATGGGTTTTTTTGGCCAGAGTTCTCGTTTTGAGGTCACAGTTCTCATTAAGTTGGTAACTATGTTTTGACCTATCGCTAAATATGGCCCATTTTCCCACTCACCGCGTTCTTAACGCTGTCATATTTTTCACTCATAATTCACTTTTCCAAGATATACCTCATGCCTCTCCTTTCAATATTTTAATTATCACAATATTTCATAAATTTTATACCATCCCTTCTTGGGTTATGATTTTGGCATTATTCCATGCTACGTGAAAAAACAAAAAATATATTATTATATCATACCATGTTTACCATGTTCGTTTCAACATGATAACTTTATTATCTAAATCAAAGTTTGGCATTGAGTTTATCTTCTACAAATGGATTAGTCTATTTCATGTTACGAAGCAACTAGATGATGTTCCCTACCATTACATGCCAAACACGCTAATGTAAGACAAATTTCATATTTAACTCTTCATTAACAAAGGGGATGTACAACATTGGGGAATGCAGATGGGTCGTTAATGAGGCATAGATGGAACCAATTTTGGAATGGCAACAAATCATCAATCTCTTGGAAAATTGTTTGAGGTCTGCATATTCCATCAATGGATCACACATAGTTTGAAGGTCTTTGACTTTTGTTGATGGAACATTCAAATGAGAATTTAGACGTGCACCCTCCATGTCAATTTATTTAGTTGAGAATCCTCCAATAATCCTCAACTAGAGTTTTGTAATTATGTTATTAATCGAAGTGAAGGTTGCATATCGTTGAAAGATGTTGGAGACACAAATATTAATGATGTCACTATGATTGAAGACCCCAACAACACAAGAGTTAACCGTTTCTTTGCATTTTTAGAACTGGAAACTCATAAAGATGCTCTAATTAGAACATTGCGAAAGAAGAATGATTTTGGGGAGGATAGAACTATTAACCAATACTATTGTGATTCACCAGAGCCCCGCCCAAATCAGAGAATTGTCGTAAAAATTCAAGGACATTTTTGGAACTTCTGAAACCAAAGTAGTCATTCATCTTGCCTGTAGCAAGCAACTACCCTCGAGAAACATATTGTTGAGTGATATATCTATGATGCTCCGCTCGGGGGGCATCTACGCATGGTGCGGTGATGCAAGCTCTCAAGAAGGGATTCAAATCTATAAAGCATTTAATCAACAACCTTCACCAAAGATGGCATATGGAATAACAATTTTTTCTTAACGAAATTTATTTTATATTATTTTATTGAATGGCTCTAGTTCTAGCCCGTAGATGCTTCAATTTTTTAATTTAAAACGACCCTAACTGTTAGAACCTCCCATCAAATAATATTAAACAAGCAACAACAACCAACTAAAAGGGAGAAATCAATGAGAGAGGTATGTAGTGAGATTTTGAGGTTCATTTCATTTTTTTATCATCCACACTCCATTCACTTTCTACCCATGGATTTGATGATCTATTGATAGCAGGGGCATCTTGCAAAGTATCATAAAGAACAAAGCAAGGCTTAGTTTGGGTTGTGTTCTCAAGGTTTATTTGCTTAAGTCTCTTGTCTCTTGTGTAAAAAGTCTTAATTATTTTAGTGATAATCAATTTTCTTGTATGCAGATAATAGACTTGTGCTTCATTAGATATATAAATGAGAGTCATGAATGCATGATTTTTCTACTGCGGCTAGGGTTTACCCTAGCCACCTCCAACTGCTTATGGTTTTCCTCCCCGTAGCTTGTTCCGAATTTTCTAGTCGCCCTTTCACTGGCTGCTTTGAATTCTTCCTACACATTATCCCTGTGGGTGCTTCAGAGTCTCATTTAGCTCTTCAATGATGGTTATTGATTCCACAGGTGATATAGAGGCATTTCGTGATTTGGTCCAGTCATTGAACCCCTGGAAAAAAAATCTCGCCTCATTCTAGCCGATTTGTCAAGCGAGCTGAAGATATTCCACATATGGAATTCTCATCCTCGGAACCTCGAAGATTAGCTCTATTTTTTGGAGAATGTGCTCTTGTGGGCAAGTTCACTGGTCTATGACCAAGTCCAAAGGCTGTGGAAACCTAGGTTTCAGAGCATTAGTGCCCTATGACCAAAGGCTCGGTAAGGTCTTTCGTTGTAGGTCAAAGTTATTTCATCTTTTCTTTTTTCAGAAAATCGGAGAGGGATATCATATTCTGCTCCAGCCCATATTTTATGGGTTCAAGGGGTATGTTTCTCTCCCCATGGTCTTTAGATTTCAACCCATAAATTGAAATCTCTTCAGCCTGGGTGTGGGAAGACTTCCTTATCTTCCTCTTATTTTTTGGGAAGAAAACTATCTTAGAGCCATTATGAATAAATTGGGCAGATACATTGATCGGGCTGAGCCAAAAGGAAACCAGTACCCCTGTGTGAGAATTTGTGTGTAGGTGGATCTCGAGAAGGGTCTCCCAGAGGCAGTGCAAATCAAAATTGATGAGTGGCTTTTTCAACAGCCTCTTGACTATGAGAAAATTATGTTCAAGTGTCATATTTGTCATGATCATGGGCACTTTGCTAAAAATTGTCCAAAAATGTAGCAATCTCAGCCGCCCCCAATAAAAGAAGTCAAGTTTAAAAAGGTCACGGGTAAACGTAGGAATCCACAATGTAAGGGGTCGCCCTAGCCAATAAAACCTCGGGAGACATTGCAAAATAATTAGTTTAGAGCCCTTGAAAACCTAGGTGATGTCGAAAATCTCAAAGAAGAGGGGAAGAACCCAAGATCTCACCCTTCCACAAGCTTTTACCACCCTCTAGAGGAGTCAAAAATCAATCCAAAAGAGGACAAGAAGGAAGATGCTTCAACAAAAGAAGAAAGAGAGGACCATTGATAAGTCAAGGAAAAAGATGGAGAAGCTAGCAAGGAGGTTGAAGAAGAAGTTGTTGAAGATAGTGTGGAATCAGAGGAGGAAGAAGTGGAAGTTGTAGAAGCAAAAGCTACAAAAAAAAATTCAGATCATGGGAATACAATTCCAAAAGTACAGTCTCATTCTGAACCCACCAAACCCTTTTCTTTTGTTGATGCTTTGAAGAATTCTGCTCCAAACCCCTCCCCCCCTCTTACAAGGGGAAGTATATTTAAAAGGGAATAAGTAGTTCACATAGCAAGAAAGATTAATAATTCAACAAATGAGTTTGATATTTTTCATTTATGTTGGCGGGATTAAAGAAAGTTCCAGACACTAATGTATTGTTTATGTGTAAGCCTTTGTATTGAGTTTGTTAGAATATATTTGAGTTCACAGAAATCTGGAATAAGAAATAGAAAAGTGTCTTCTTGGGTCTCCATTTGTGACGGAAGGTTGAAGAATTTTAACTTATCTTCACTACAAGAGGCTTTATTCTCTTGAACTCCATGTATCTCCTTTGTTGTTTCAGCTTTGCTACAATCTTTTCTGAATAAAATCTATAAGCATTTCCGTTAAAAAACAAATAGCCTTGTGCTTCACTGTCTTTGATCCTTTCAATGTTCGACTTAGTTTTTCTTCATCTTTTTTCTGCACTTAGCTATTCTATATATGAGTGAAAATAACATGTAGAGTAGTTAGAGTCACTTCTGGTCCGAGTTCTCACAGGGATTCGAAAGCATAAAAAAATATAAAGAAAGTGTATGGAGTTATATATAAAAATAAAGATCAACTTTTCAACTCTGAAATTATTCATGTCATTATTATGGTTTTATTTTCTTTTGATACAGTATTCAAAAACACGAAAATACCAAAACAATGTCAATATATTTCATTTCTTTAAATTATTTTCAATGTAAACGATCTTTTTCTTGCTTTTTATTTATTAATTTGTTTAACTTTTCATTTTATTAATTGCAATATTTAAAATAAAATACAATAAAAATTCATCTCAATATGTTTATTAATCTATAGTAGTTCTTGTAAACACTAACTAAATCTTTTTAATTCATTTATTTTTCATTAAATTGTTTTATTTAGCATTTGTACTATTTATTTCACACTTACTTTTTGGTTTAATTTACATTTCATGCACAAAAGGAAAAGTACAAAAAATTATAAAATGAAAAAATACATAAAAAATAAATATTTGCAAAATTATAAATAAGAGATTCATGCTTAGATTCTTAGGCTTTAGGGTTTAATGTGCTTTCCTTCTGAGGTTTAAAACCTAGGGTACCATTCCCGCCTCTTCCTGCCTAACCTCACGAGAGGTTGAGGTGTTGGTGTTGAAACATTGTAGTTTCGATATCAACACCATATATGTTGGCCTTGCATGAAGAAGAACTACAACATTGATTCTGAATTCTTAAAACTTGTTGGGTCTTCTGGATCAATAGTTGAAGGATATTTGGCACTTTCCAAATTTGAAAAAAAATTGGTCTCCATTTGAAAGAAACATAGGTTCATATATTTACCCCAATCACTTAGTTGACGGATGTCAGGAAAACACCTCAACAATTCTCCCTTGCTTCATATTGTTGCTCTTCTTCTAGTACAATATACTCTGCAACCCTTCCTCTTAGCTCCTATTTAACAACATAGGACCAACCTACTTTACTTGGCACCCGTGAATAAAAGACCTGCTCACATTGACTTGGAAGGAGATATGGTTATGTACCTCACTCAAATAAATTTGTATTAATCATGGTAAATCCATTAGCATGCTTAATAACAATTCTATTAGGATTGTGAACATTCATCCGTAACATGTATCAACTAACCTTGAAGATAACTACTTTGAAGGATTTCAAGTCTAACTCAAGTATATCTTCCAAAAATCCATAGTATCTATTTTCAAATACTTATGGATGTCTGTAACTACTACATGAAACATTACTGACCCAAAAAATTGTAGTTATCCCACAATTAGAGGTTTTGTTCTTATCATCCAATAGTTCAAAGATTTTTTTTGTCCATTTCAACATATAGCCTTGTCCTGATGTTTCACTTGCAATGTTCTCCATATGTTAAAAATGCATTGTTTAATGATAACTATATTTAGACCAAGTCAATTAGGTTTAACCGGAGTGGTTTGTGCTGAGGGGTGTTTCCCCCCCCCCCACCTAGGTTCAATTCCCGCAAGTGACATGTTGAGCTCTTAAATGAGCAAGCTATCGAAAAAGCCTGGACTTTCTACAAAATCTGGTTTAGCCCAGGTACTATCCTCGAAAGGAGGGGAAGTGCCCGATGGGTTTCCCCATGCTCTATTCCAAAGTAGAAACAACTATATTTAGGCAAAGTTAATATTTTGAGGGGCGAAAGCACAATACATACATTTGAAAAAGAACTAAAAAATTGTAGGTAACGATTGTCTGTCTATCTTTTGCACCATATGCTAAATCAATTTCCTTTTGCATAAGATTGGTATCTTGGGAATAATGAGCCCTTCTAATCAACTCCACCACCCCATTCCATGAAAACTTACCATAAACTTCTGTAAATTGTTCTATCTATACTTGCATCTAATTGAGATTATTTGCAATGTATAAATGTAATGCATCCCACTCACGAGCACTTGTATGACCGAAGAACAATTGAATTAGGGATCACTTAATAAATGATGGGTGAGCACAAATTAAAAAAGTACAATGATGAAAACTAATATAAACTATTATAGTTTTCTACTTGTTGACGTGGGGAAATCTCCCAACATCAACATCACAAGTTCACCTTGAGAAGAAGTCCCAATTAAACTTCACTTCATTTGGAATAGGGAACCCTCTAGATTTTGGGCTGACTACCATTAATGATTTATGTTTATAAAAATGATTTATGATTCTAAAGGCAAAGATATAGAGTGTAGAGTGTAGAATGTAGATGCATATGCATGCACCCAAGCTAACCTAACACGAAAACTAAAATACACGAAGTTAAAAGATAAATACAACACAATGAAATGGAAGAAGTTCACAGTCCAAATGATTATATAAACCCTAAACTACCAGTAGTAAACATAGGAGTGCATGCAAATACAACTACGAACTACAACTCCATAACAACTCCATATTGACTATTGGCCAAAATAAAACAAAAGAAAGAAAAACAAAACACTAAGAAACACATAATAATCTACAACAACTAAGAATTAAATCTTACAACAATCTAGCATATCATAAAAACAAATAAAATAGTCCACATATCATTCCATAAGTATACAAGTAATCTCCTGCCATTGACTAGCAAATAAGTTCACAATGTTAATCAAAAGCCTCCCTTTTTTTCATCATACCTTCCAACTATTTTGTCCTTTAGATGAATTTTCAGATTCTTTTATATTTTGTCTTTTCTCGAGAGAGTCCTTTAGATGAATTTTCAGATTCTTTTATATTTGGTCTTTTCTCGAGAGAGTTTATTGGACTTTTAATTTTACATAACATTAATTTCCAATGAGATAGTCTTAATCTTTTTTCTAACATTATTGATAATTACCATTCATTTTCTCATAAAAGGTGAGATCTATAAAAATATTATGGGCAACACCAAGTGTTGATCATCTTACTTTGCTTAGTCATTGCGTGCATAGAGATTTGACCTTTGTGCTTTTCAAAGCACAAATAAGTCATCGAAGCATAATTTTTAAAAATGTAAGTTGTGGGAGGATAATCAAAGTATTATTTGGTCATTTTTTTAAAAGTACTTTGATAACTTAAAATGTAAGTTGTAGGAGTATAATCAAAGTATTATTTGGTATTTTTTTAAAATTACTTTGATAACTTAAAGTTTGTGTTTTTTTCTAATGGTTTTATTTAATTTTCATATAGTTTAAATGTTTGATTTTTTGGTGTTTTTACGAGTATATTTTTTGATTAATTTTGCTTGAAATCCGGTTAAAAATTGTTGGAACTCCAGATTTGAGTGATTGAGCCAGTGTGATTCGAGTGTTTTGTGGATTTTTCAGGGTGCTAAATTCATTTATGCATTAAAAAATGCAACTTAAAAAATAGAAAATGGTGATTTCACCAAGATTTGTTTCGTCGGATTTTGGTGAAAAAGTTCAAAAAATCGAATGTTTAAATAACACCTTTAATTTCTTGTAGTAACCTCGTATTTCAATTAATCTACTAAAAATTGTTTCTTATTTTAAGAAATCATTTCGACTTTTTGCTTTTTAACCTAATAAAAAAAAATCCTTTAAAAAAAAAGAAGAAGGATTATTTAAATTTGAAATAGAAAAATTATGTTAAAAAAATATGACATCATAATTAAGCATCATTTAATGATAATATTAAAAAAAATTAAAAAATAATAAATTCATTAAACATGTGATGGACTCAAGTTGTTAATATTTGGCTTAGAAGCTATCTAACTTTCTCATATGACCATTGATGAGAGAATTGATTCTTTAAGAGCATAGAGGATCAACGAAGGCTTTCCAAGGAATGTTTAAATAACCATATTTAATAATAATTTCATAGCTTTCATAATGAGCAAAGTCTGACACCTCAATGTGATGGGAATCATAAATTTGCATTCCCGCACTTCTAGACCTTGGATTTAGAAACCGACACTTGCCCTAGATTCACAATCTTCAAAAACCTATAATCATCCTTTTCTGGGGGAAAAAATGTCAATTTGATAGTACCCAAAATTATGTGCAAAACCATTTTTAATAAAAGTCTAGGCCCCATTCAACATATTATTTTGCTCAAATAAAAGTCTAGGCCCCATTCAAGATCCAATCAAATCCAAAGGGTACAAGAGAATTCACAACCATAATGCATGTAATGCAACGAACACATGTAAAGCAAATTTGTAAGGAAAATCAATCTAATAATGCAATCGCTACAGAGTATGCAATTGGGCAAGACAACATAAGGATCAATAATAATTCAGTGAAAGCAATTCCAATCAATAACATACCAATATCCAATTAAGTTAAGAGAAGGGAGACCAAATTTCACTTGATGAGCCTTGCTCAAAATTTAAAAGTACATCTCCAAGAAAATCAACTTGGGGCATTGTTGAGGCCTTATGAACACTACCATCTTACCTTTCATTTTCCTCATTCAACCTTTCCCTAAAAAAATCTCCCCTTCAAATTTGTTGATGGAATTGGCATCCCAAATGAAAGACACATTGATAGTTGTTGCTACATTAGGAAGATATTAGTATGCACCAAGGCTTGATATGCCATATAGCCCTCAGCCATAGAGCCCTTAGTACATGAACTTTCTCTAACAAAATCCTTTAATGCCTCCAAGTTCTTCTCCACCATCTACACCGACCTTGTGTGTACAAGTCCACATATTTCAATCTCCTCAACTTGGTGTATATTTAAATAAGTTGGAGGTAGATATTTTTGCATTTCACACATTAGTTGAGGAATTTCTTTCTTCCAATACTTCATATCTTATTTGTGGATTTTTTTAGATGACAACCACTTACATGATGCAAGGTAATCACACATGTTAAAAAAATATTATATAATGCAAGTACATCATGTGTCTACAAGTTTTGCAACTAACCCTTGATTATGAATTATTACTCACCTTGTGTATTTGTCAAGATAATATATAACCAATTTTTTGTTGTTATTAAAGTTGTTTGGGAGAGATAGAGGTAGAACATATTGTAACACATAAGGACTCAATTGTTTTTGTTGGATTAAAGAAACGATTACTAAAAAAAGTTATATAATATGAGAATATACCAAATTACCATAATAAAGTATGCCAATCATGAGTTTTTAACCCACCAAATTCACCTTTGTTTGTTAGGATATTATTTAAATTTGAAGCAAAACTTGTAGGAAATTTAATTATTTAAATGACATCTTTTACAACATTGCTTTCCTACTGTGTAAATAACCATGGAAGATTAGTTGGTTATTAATTAGTAGAAGAATGAATTAAATTTAAAATTAGATTATTGACTTCCTGAATGTTGCTACAAATAATGGTGATTTTATCTTTATTCTTCCTTCTATCTAAGATTCTCCATACACATTATGTAACATTCTTCCTGTATGTATTGTATCAAACAAATGAGCTACTTGTATGTGTTTATAGTAGGGCATCCGAGTAAATTGAATGGCATATATTTTCATTCCTCATAGAAGCCCATTAATGTGTTAACGACCTTTATGAAACATAAATGAAACAACATTAATTATTATATATAGTGAAAATAATTGACTATAAATACAAACTATAAAATGTTACATATGATATGGAGACCAATCGCTTACCTTGATCGTACTTATATATTCCATTTTCCATAATTAAGGTGCAATTCTTCATGGTTTATTTCTAGTCTCTTCCTTCCTATTAAAAATATATATTTTTTGGTAGTTTGATACTTATGGTTCTTAGGGGGGAAGTGCATATACTCATCAAACACCTCATTTCCTAAAATTCTTGAACCTCAAGATATCATTCTAGGACCATATATTGGACATGCACATTTACCCTTTGTTTGAAGACCCACGAGATATAGAATAATGTCATACTAGTATACCAAGAAATTATTAAAAAAAATGCACAATTAATTGATAAACTTATATATTGTTTATTTTATTTTTTTAAACTGGGAATGGAGAATTTTGTATTAATAGTGGACAAAAGACAAAAATTATAGAGAGAATATGCCTGCTATTTCAAAAAAATTCTCCAACACCACCTTTAGATTTTTCCTAACAATTAAGACTTTATTTCCTATCTTTTCAATGATTACATACATACTAGCATGCCAACTATAACACCTATAAAAAACATTCAAAATGCATATATAGCTACAAAACATGCATTTGAGTTAATTTTGCATACTTGTCTCTAGGGAAATATGAGGCTAGTCTACTGCCATTTCTTCTTTTTACTATTGTCCAAATTCCGCATCCTTGTCTTTGTCCTCTACCTATTCTATGGTCTATCTTGAAGATGTGAAATATGAAGCTAATGCTTTGCTTCCGTACTAAATGGAACACTTTATTTTATAGTAATCCATTTCCAATTCTAAATTTTTTTCTCCATATTCCCCTAGAGTGCCTATGATCCTTTCATATTGTTTATGTTGTTTCATTTCCATGTTATGCATAATTGCAAACAGGTACATGAGGGAATTTTCATTTTTGACAAGGGACTCTTCATTCCTCCTTAAAACCTTGCAATCATCTCTGATATCTTGAGGGTCCATTATATACCCAATTCCAAAAGGAATTCTCTTATTTCTACTAGAAAATTTGACTACTGATATGACCTGAGAAACTCCAACAAACCTTTTAATGTGACTACAAAAAAATGATTTGTAACCGGGGACGAGTGTAGACCAGAAAGGGTGTTCCAATTCAACTCTGCTTCAACAAGATGGAAATACAAAACAAGAGAGAAAGTCTTTTTTCTTTCTTAGAGGACTGTCCCACTAACAAAAATGATCCACATGGACAAATACTCCAACCCCCAACATGCCAATACATTTGGCTTATGCAGTCCACAATTCCTTAGAAAAGGGAACCTAAATAGAACAACGTAATAGGACTGCCACCACAGAACAAGCACAATACAATAAACCAAGATGAAAACAAAGCTACTGAACCAAAGTGAGACACCAACTCCCTTCCATAGAGCACATAAAACCATCCTAACAAACCAACACTAGATGACGATACTTGAAAGCATCTAAATGAATACAACCATTTTGTTTCACCATGAAATTTACCACCAGGAGGAATGAACACTTCCCAGAATATAGAGCACTGAAAACCTTTAGGCATAGAGGCACAATCCTTATTCATTTTCGACCAGAGAAGGAACATCCAAATATGATCCCAGATACTATAAAAAAACAAGAACCAATGCTTCATAAATTGTCCCACATTTGATTATACCTCCCTAGACCTCACTTGGAATAATCCCACTGTACATAATTAAAATGATAGTGGAGGGCATAACATTATGCCTCTTCCATACAAGTTTCATGTTGTTGCATGGGAGCTTTGTACTCGAGACTCCATCCCTTGTGTTTAACACCTACCTGCCTTTAATGCTTACCTCTAAGTTTGATAATTCCATATCTAAGAAATGAAATTGGGGGGTTGATCTTACGAAGTATAGGTAAAAGATACAACCATGTTTTTCTTTAACGTTCCTTGTAACAATCATGTAGCTTCATTGGCCATACCATCTGCCTTGTCATTATGCTCTCTCATAACATGGTAGAAAGAGAATTTAGCCAACTTTTGTGTGAGTTTTTCAATTCTGGAAAGGATTGAAGCTAATCGAAAATATTTCGGAGCTTCCTGGCGATTTATTGACTTGATTACAATCCTTGAATCACCTAAGACTATTGATTCTCTTATTCCCTAGTTAATGACAATGGAAACTCCCTGCAAAAGAGAATAATATTTAACTTGGTTATTTGTTACAATACCCAGCCTCGAAGCATAGGTGGACTCTTGTTTTCCTTCTCGGTCATAGATAACCCCTCTCACTCCTACCACACACAATAAACTTATATATTGTTAAAGTACAATACTTTATGAACTAAAAATTTGTTAGGAATTAGAGAAAAAATATGCATGAGGCAATGGTATTATTGAGGCTAGGATTTTCCCTTTGAGGACTAATATGAAGAGTTTCAAGGAAGCTATGGTGATGGCACAAGAAGTATAGTTGGTGGTGAATGAGGGAGTATCCTCTTTCAAGGATGTGTTGATAGGAAAATCAAGTAAGAAACCAACAATCGTGGGTGTAGGAAAAGAAGGTCTTGGAGATCCTAGCATGGTAGTATAGAGTAAGAAGTTCCAACAATGAATTGTAATTTGGGCAAATGGGATATCAAACGACTTGGTGGTTGCTTGGAAAATATGATGAAAAACCCTCATTGTGAGATCACATCCCATAGAATAGGAAACTATATTTAGTATACGAAGGGGCATATAGTGACAAGGAAATTTATAGGCATTTGGCCTTCGAAGAAGGCATTGATCCAGTGGATTAACACTAGAGAGAATCCCAAGGGTTAGGTCCACTTGAAGTAGGGATACAAGAGATTTTTTATATCTATCTTTGCAAGTGTTGAGGACAAAAAATAAGTCTTTTAGGATGGTTGATATTTCTTCAATTCAACAAGTTTACATCTACAATTCAGAACAAAGAGATTTAGCCCAAAGAAAGAGGACCTTAAATAAGCTCTGGTTTGGATTCACCTATACTCCATGAGTTTTGGGATGTGGGAACATTTACAAGAATTGGAAATACATTGGGAAATTTTTTCAAAATGTCTAAAATTACTTGAACTTTTTCATATTGAATGTCTTAGGCACTCTTTGGAATTGATCTACATTAGTTTTTAGGATTCAAAATGGACACAAACCCTAGACTATAAGCACATTCATTTTATAAGTAGAAAAATCCATTAACGTGGGCATATTTTCCAATAATGTCCACTCAATGACATAGCCATGCTAACAACGCTGGAGGAAGAGACAAATAAGGAGGGTTTTGTCAAAGTACATGCTTAAATAAATTTGGTTAAGAAAAACCTCAACCCGGCCGCCAACAATGGTCCCTAAGTGGGTAACAACTTCCAGACCTTGGCATTTGGGTTAGATCGGGAAGGGAAAGTTCAAGAAATGAAAGGAGGAGAAGTGGTAAACAACACTATGGAAAAGCCCCCTTTGAAAGCCACCTTGATGGGACAAAAATACAGAAAAATAGAGATAACAACTCAAAGTATAGAAGAGGAAACCCAAGGAAAAAAAGATCTAGGCATGGAGGTGGATGAGGAAGAAAAGATCAACATGGAGGAAGAAAAACTAGAGCAAATAGGTGGAGGTTGATCTTCCCAACCTAATAGAAAAATATGGGGAAAATAATTTAACCTATCTCTTGAAAGCACAAATGTAATTCTGGCAAAAGGAATTATCACAAGGGGAAGCAAAGGCAGGATCCACCTCCCAAAGTCATGGAAAATCAATAGGTCTAGGTATCAAGATTATTATGCTCAAATCAATGAAAAAAATCGGGTGGAGAAGAAAATAAATGCGGAAGAAAACCAAGGAAGTAAAAGATTCAAGAGGAAGGAGCATAACTACTAGAGTCAAGGCAAGTAGTGTTGCTTCCAAACAAGTATTTTTTTAGTTGACCTATATTTAATCATGAAATTAATCTCATGGAATATTAGGGGGTTAAATGGCAAAGGAAAACAGAGGCAAATCAAGAAAATGATCATTAAGGATAAACCCATCATTTTGATGATTCGAGAAACAACATTTGACTAATAAGCTATGAAGGAGATGGCATCAAGATGTTGGAAAGGATGTGAAACCATATAAATAAGTGTGGAAGGATTATTTGTGGGATTAGTGATTTCATGGAACTCAACCCATGTGGTTCTTGGGGATTTAAGTGAAATAATTTGTACTATCATAATGAACTTGGTACCATAACCAATGCCTATAGGTCTAATTTTCTAGCAAGAAAACTTGAGTTCCTAAGGTTGTTACAAAACACATGGGTTTCTCTACAAGATCAACTATGGGTCATAGGTGGGGATTTCAATATGACCACCTCTCTTTGTGAGAAAACAAGGGGCATCCATCCTCTAGAGCAAGAAAATAAAGACTTCAAAGATACCATCACAAAGTTAAGAATGGTGAATGTGGCTACCCACAATGGTTGTTGTACCTTGAATAATAATAAAAGGGGTGGAACACACCAAATCGCAATAATATTGGACCACTTTCTGGTTTCAAAATCCCTAATGAGAACGAGAGAAATGTTCAAGGAAAACTATTACCTTGTGTTGGCTATGATCATTGGTTGATTTGTATCAACTAGTAAAGTTGGGCCCTCCCTGGTTAATACCTTTATGCTTTAAGAAATTCCAGTTAGAGAACCCAGACTTCATATCCAATATTAAGTAGTAGTGGGTGGAAGTGGAAGTGGATAGGGGCATGGTGATGTACCGATTCCAAAATAACCTAAAGACTATGAAGGCTAAACTCAAATCTTGGAACAAATAGGTCTTTGCTAACAGTTTTTAAGCACAAAGGGAAGTGCATAAACAAATGGAGGAGGTTCAATCAACCATTATCAAGGAAAATAGGATTGAGGATCCAATAAAGCATGAAGAAACTAGGGATTAATAGGAAGAAACTCTATGGAAACATAAGTTGAGGATTTGTTGGCTCAAGGAAGGTTATAAGAACACCTAATTCTTCCACCACTTTATGATTAATCATTGGAAAATAAATAAAATAGCATCTCTATAATATGATTAGGGGAAAAAACTCAAAGCTCATAGAGACTTAGAATTCTAAATCAGAAATTGTTACCATCAACTTCTCTCTGAGCCAAAGGTGGATTGACAAGAGGCTATTTGATCCATCATGAACAACATTCCTAAGATGGTCACTCTAGAATCGAATGCCAGTTTTAATGAAAAATATATGCCTAGAGGAAGCAAAATTGACAATTAGGGAGATGCCAATAGGGAAGTCTCTAGGCTCAGATTTATTTACACCATATGTTTTCCATAATTTTAGCTCTATGGTTGGTAAATATGTTTAGGATGTGGTTGAGGACTCTAGGGAAATGTAGGGTATTCTCCAGGCGCTCAACTTTATGTTTCTCACTCTCATTCCCAAAAAATATAAAGTCAAATGTTATCGCACAAGTTGCAGGTTAGGCAAAGCCCAACCCAAACCACAAAATGGTGACAGCTAAGAGAGCATTGACCCACCATCACCTCAGATAGGTGTTCCTGTCACTTTCGAGGTGAAGTGATTACCTCAAGGGGGAGATCTCGGTGACCCTAGGGGGGAATGAGATGGAAAGTGTGATGTATGAATGAATTCCCATATATTTCATGTTTTTGTGTGTGGAGAAGGGCTTGATTAAGGTCTTGGTGGTAGCCAAGGATTTCCAAGAAGTATTAGACCTTGCAAATGTTGATTGTACCTGCCCGAGACACAAGGAAAACAAAGATACAAGCCCAAGTATATGATGGAAAAGCAAGTTAATCTTGTTGCCCCTAATTGCAGCAGTTAGTAATAGTATATATCAGCAATGAAATGACACAATTAGCTTCTAGAACAAGTGCTATAAATCAAGTAAATGATGCAAGAGATAAACTAGTAAAACACTAGTGCAACTCAAGATTAAAAAAGCAAGCTACTAGCACGAAAAGTAAGGTTGTAGTAAAAAAATTCTACAGAGATAATAATCAGCCTTATCTCTGTAAAAAAAATAAAATTATAGCAATATATTCAACCATTACAAGTTTCCCAAAGTTTACCTAAAGATCTATTATGATCACTAGATTATGTGGGCAAAAACTTAGCAAATTTCAGTGGTTGAATTAAGAGTTATTTGAGAAAGTTTGATTAGGGTTTATTCAGCCCTAATGGCTGAAGAATAAAATTTATTACAACAGCAAGAAACACCCCTTTACATAGGACTCCCTAGTGGCTAAGAGGTGTGTTAGTCACAAGGAACAAAACCCAGATTGTATAAAGTTGAAATGGCAAAAATTTGTGTTTCTCAATGTGCTATTTTATTTGTCCAATGCAAGATATTCATATTAGTGCCTTTAAAATTGGGTGAATGGAGTCTTAGAATAAAGACTTATATCAACAAAGACCCTAGGGGTGTAATCCCTTTTACTTCCTAGCATATGCCAATCAAACTTAGGGTAAATCTAAGAGGGTATACACATTTTTATTTCTCCTAGCGACCCTTCCAAAATAACTTGTAAAATTTAGAAATTTAGATGATGTTTAATGGAGGATGTATCCAACATACTCCTCCTAGGGTTTCAAACAACCATAACCAAGAAAGAGCAAGAAATAACTAACAATGCATAATTTTTCTTACTAATTCCAAGAGAGAGAGATCAAACCCTAGTTTCACCAAGCAATATCACCATTCAATATCAAGAGAACAAGCAACCAAGAGGTGCACATCACCTAGATACATCCATTCATCAAGAGATACACCATAAAATCATTTTCACAAGAGAGAAATACCATAATTCCCAAGAATACCGAAAATTTCAGCCAAGTACTTCTCAGAATGGGAGAGTTATGTTATGAAAAGAGATTCAGATGATCTCTATTTATACAAAATGTCAAACACATAGTTTATCCACTTAATTAGGGTAAAACATAATATAAGGGGTAAAAAACCCTTATCTTACCCGTTTACACAAATAATAATATTTAATATTCACTTTTGCACATTAGAAACCCTAAAGCAAGATGACGTCACCCCTTTAGGGGACATTTTGACATTTGGAGCATGTCGTTGGACAAGAAAGTGGAGTTTGTTGGGGCTCCTAGAGCCTCCTCTTCATGTGCCAAGGTCAATCCATGTCTCCTCCGGTCAAATAATTCCAAGTGTCAATGCGCAACAAATCCATCACCATAAACCCTAGCCCTAGGTGACGTCAAGCCTCAAGAAGTGACAATTTCCCCCTCCTAGGCAATTCGTTTGGCATGTGAGGGATAGGTCATGTCTTCCAAGGTGTCTTCTAGGCATCCAAAGGCAAGGCATCGTGATCTAGAATGCAGGCCCTTGGAAACCAACCTGTGGGCTTCAAGCCCCATGGAAGCCCAAGCTAGGCTTGTTCCTCCAAAACTATCCACCAAACAAGGTCCTGCAAAACAAATAGGCACGCCCTCTAAGGATATCAAGTCAAAATATCATGGAAAGTGAAAACCATATCTAATAAACAAGTCACCTAAACATGTGCATCAAAACTACCTCATTAAATAGAACAGATGCTCCAAGACCCTATACAATTGACCACGTTTAGGTATGTGAGGGGTGTCATAAAAGTCCTATTGAGTAGACCAAAACCCTCAAGTAGGGGATGCTTCCAAGGGTGCCCCTTCAAGGTCATGTAGTGGATGATGATGTGGATAGGGGTTTATACTTCATTGGTCAATGAGTTTCATGAAATATAAGGGCTCATATTATCTCATTTATGGGTGCCTTTGTAGGGGGTGGGTTGCACCTTCTTCCTCAATGCAACCTTTTTCCAAGCCCATTTATTTCCATTTATTAATTAATCAAAGATCCAAACACGTGTGCACTCCCAATGGTGAATCGATTAGCTTGGGGGGAAGTAACACAGTGTCACTTGAACAAAGAGGTCCACAAAGTGTCATAGGGGTAACCATGTAAAGCATTGTAACACACTTGTGTTAGTCTTGTATTCAAGCGGGATATTTATTATGTATTTTATATTGTGCGGGTATTTAATTATTTTAAGAGAAGCAATTCATCATTCTAAGACATGTCTGGGAGAGCATCTAGAAGGTTTATTTAGGCTCTAATATTTTTCCAACAACCATCCCCTTGGGCCTTCAACCCCTTCTTCCCATGAAATGAGGTACATGCCCTTCTTGGGTCACTAAAGTCAAAGAGCCTAGAAGAGGGCAATCTGATGGGAGGGTAATGAGCGTAAAATGGTAAGTATGGTCGGGAATGGTACGATAACCCCTCAAGAGACCCCCAGTTGAAAACCTTCCCCAAAGGTTAGCCACTTAGTAGGAAATATACGACACTCACCAAGGTGAAACAAGGTCAAACGCATAATGTACAAGAACACATTATATAATCAAAATCAACATAAATACAACATGTTTAAATGCCTCAAATATTAGGGTGATTACCTGCCACAATACCTAACTTATACTGCATGGACCAAGGCCCATCTTCCTTCCAAAATCTAGTTGGTGTGGTGGATGCGCTGACAATGGATCTAAATGTGGTGATAGAGCGGGCTTCCATATGTTCAAGTGAGCACTGCTAGTCATGTGGTCTCTCAGCACTCCATATCTGCAGCTTGAGGGCCTTGAGACATCATCTCCTTAGTCATCCCACAAAATTTGGATAATACTAACACTATAGATAATTTCAGGCCAATCTCACTCTGCAATGTGATATACAAAATCATATCCAATGATATTTCCAATAGATTAAAGATAATCATGTCTCATATCACCTCTCATGAACAAGGAGGATACATCGAGGGGCATAGATATTACATGGGATCATTATGGTGCATGAAGCCATTCACTCCTTGAAACCAACAAAATATCAGGTATGTTAATCAAGCTTGATATGTCCAAATCCTTGGACTAACTAAACTAGGAATTTCTTGTCCAAATGTTAGCTACTTTTGGCTTCAATCCAAACTATATTGGTGGGGTTTAAAATTTGGTTTCTTCTACTTTTTTCTTAGTTTTAATAAATGGATCACCTTCCAATCCCTTCAATCTTTCCCATGGAATTAGATAAGGGAATCCTCTTTCCTCTCTTTTGTTTTCCATTCTTATGGAAAAGGGCTTAGGGAGGAGCCTGTATCATGTGATTTCATCTCTAGGTACCCCATATTACCCCCTAGGTACACTACACCATAGCTACCCAAGATATCAAATACTTAGACCATAGTACATAATATTTGGCTTATTGCATTACTTTTATATAAATTGAATGCATATTTGGAATTCCCTAGGATTAAAAAAAAAACTCATTGAAATCAACCCAAAATTATGAATGGAGAGATGTCATGGTGTAGTTTTAGAGGAAACAAAGGTTAAAGGTTGAACAGATTCCCCTATATAAGATAAGTTAGGAATCCATGTATAACAAAATCCCTATTGTACAACAAAATCTTTACTAGTTTCCATACTTGAGTAACAACACTTTTCCTTAGCTACCTTGTATACATTTGAAACTACTACTCTAGCATGATTATTCGATAAGAGGTTAAGCCAAGTCGTTTGATCAAGCAATGCTAATAAGTTGTTTGTCAATAAGTCATTGGTTAACTAACAATGTTAGAGGGCGAGTCTCTACATCTTTGCATATATTGATTTATGCATGTATACTTTTAATGTTCATGTCAAACTATACATATATTTTATTCCATGGATTTTATGTACTTGACTTAGTAGTGTGTCGTTGTAATAGATTACAAGTCATATGGATTATAGTGGAGATTCCTTAGATGATGATGCTATACATAAGGAAAGAGAGGAGTAGAGGGAATAAAAGGTAAAAAAAATTGAAATTGATGAAAGAAACAACATCATAAGACCTCAGTGAGTTGTAATTACATACTTTATCACTGTTATAGAATATTAAAACACATATATTATTTTCAAAAGATTTTATTCTAATCATTACTTATTGTACTCTATTTTATGTTGTAGAAAATATTGATTAAAAAAACTTACATCATTTTTAATGATACTAGATTTTTCATGGCACTTATTCATTCTATGATGTACATGTTAATGTTTGAGCACAAAATGCAAAGATGGGAATGAACAAAAACGTAAATATGTTTCAAGATCAAAAGATAGAGAAAACCCATTTAATGATGACACTATACAAGTTATTGATGAAGGAGAGATTTGAAAATATGGTAATGGTGCAATTTTCCATAATGAAATTTTTGACATATTCACAAAGGAATGGTTGAAAGAATACCACAAAAAGTGGGTAGTAATAAGTAGTAATAGTAAGTAGGGAGCATTATACATTTGGATAGAAGGTTCTCAAAATACAATTTAGTGATAAATGGGCCCTTCATAGGTTCTCAAAAACTATCAGGAGGAGGAGAGATCATGTTACATGAAATATGTTTGAATTAATTTTCTATGTAATCACTCATTTTTCTAACCATTCGCCTTTTATATTTCGTTATGTGTTATCATTGAATTTTATAGGTGACTTCATTTTATGTGGTTTTGAAAAAATTTAGCAGGAACATCTCGGTGCTTTTTGAGAAAGGAAAAGACTATAAAAAAGACCAGTTGATGTTGAAAAATCTATATTTAAAAACATCCTGAATGATTTCAAAGAGGTGTAGAGAATTGCTAAAGAGAAGAAAACATGAGTGGACCCACAAAAAATCAAAAGGCCGCAAATGTAATAAATAATATATGTTTGAAGTTATTGATTTTGATATGCTTGTAGTTATTTATTTTGATATGTTTTTAACTTGTTATCTTTCTCTAATGTAATCTTGTAGCACCATTCACCTACTTTTGTGGTCATTTGTTGGACATTGATAAACTTGATTGATCTTATATTTTCTTATGTACATGCATGAATGGATACAAGGAAATTACTTGTTACACATTCTTCAGGCTAAGATGAAAAGCCCACATTTAGAAGGTGCTTTGTAAGTTTATCAATATAATCTCATTTATTATGTTAAGTTGTAGCTTATATATGGTGGGAATTATTAATTCATTAATTGAATATATTATATTCTTCTAGATTGTTGATGATAGATGTGGCTCAGAGGACTCAAAGGGTATTAACAATTGTTTAACTTATATGTTTTTTATTACATCTGTAAATGTTAGCATTTTTTCTCTCAAGATTAGTATGATGTGAAACAGACTCATACTAGTCCTCAATCTAATTAATAATAAATTAATTGATAATAATAATTAATTAATAATTAAATTAATCAAAATAATAAAATCAGTATTAACATAATTGATGATACCTTGGATAGGGTGACACACAGAGAAGAGGTCATCTCTAGGAATGACACATGTGACCCTCACAAGCTACCACTTTGCACAAGAAATACAAGTAGTAAAGCCACAACAAGTTTGTCACTCAGAGAAATGATGATCTTATGTGTCTTGGTCCTTCTAATGATTCAATATTTACCTACCCACAACTAGAAGACAGGTTTTCCTACCTCTATAATAATGTTTGCTTCCATGACTCTCATATCCTCCATATTGTGGGTAGATTTCCCCTCATCATGACAAGATTTGGCTTGCAAAGCTTAAAGATAAACTTGCCACCTCTCTTGGTTTTTAGTTTGTTTCTCCAATTCTTTTAATTTCTAGGATTATCAAGCCTCTATGTAGCCATATTTGTCCTCCAAAGCCCAATTCCCCCTTGTCATGCTCACATTCCTTTGAAGACCCTCTCCATTTGAAGCCTTTGCATACCTATAGGACTGTGATCCCTCCTTCCCATATGGATATCCATATTCCCATTCTAGTCTAGGAGATCCCTAAGCTGTAGAATACCTATAATATTGAGGATAAGGTCGCCCATAATCCTTGAAATCCAAATGAGAGAAATTTTCAGAATCCCCCTAGTTTAGGTAGAGTCATTGGCACCCATTGAACGATTGGACGAACCAGAAAATGGAAAGCCCCTATCAAGCTAGAAAGTGAGGACTCCACTAATTAAGAGGAAAATAGTGGTTGCTTTAAGAGAGGCATATGTGCTCTCTTCAAAGAGTACAACATGAAAAAAATATTTTCCTTCTCTCCCTTGTATATGAAGCTACTTTCTCAAGGGTGATCGGGCTAGATGAGTAAGATTGGGCCGATGGAAAAGGTAAGGAAAAAGATGATCCCCCCCATATTTAATTTTCCTATAGAAGACCTCGTGAATACAAGAGGCATAAGAAATCTCTTCAAGAACACCTTAGACATGATGTTGTGCATCAATTCCTTTGTTGCCTCAAGCTTGGATATCCAAAAGCATTTTAGAGAGCCTATCACAGACCTCTTGGCTTATCTAGTAAGAAACCTCACGCCATACTCCACAGAGCTTCTCATTCAAAATCGGGAGCTGGTACAAATCAATGGGATGCTACTCAAGAAGATATAAGACAAATATATCCCTAGCTTGAAACCACACATAAAAATGGATACTAGATGAAGTTCTTCTTTTTTGCTTTTAAGTTTTGCAAACCCATCTATTGGGAAAAATAGTTTATGTTTCCTTTGATGAATCTTAGCTTTTATATGTTGTTAAGTTGATTAATACACCTCTCTTTTGTAGTTGTTTTTAGGACTATATCATTAATACTATATACCCTTGTTTCATATAGTGGAGGTTCCTGAGATCACTTCCATGCCTTGTCTACTCTAGCATTTTGTAATTTTTTGTAATTTTACCTCTTTGAAAAATATATTAAAAAAATATTCTTACTGATTAAAAAAAATATTAATATAGTTAACACTAAAATGATGTAAATGTGATGCTAAAATGGAATTACCATTATGTTGATGCTTCGCAACAATATTTATTACATTATAAAAATGACACACAAAACTAAAGTAATATGATGCTTAGAAGACGTAAACTCGATGCAAAAAAAATGTATTTCGATGTTAATAACTAAACTACGTTGTTAGGTTGATGATAATAGAAATTATTACAATCGTAATACGATGCACGAACACCAATTTAGAGACACAAAAAACATGCTTTCATTGAAAAAAGATGCAAATATGGTGTTGAAGCATTGTTTTCTAATTATATTCGATGCAAACACACTACAATTTAGATACACGAATTAAGCGCATTTTGAATGTGTTGATAGAAAAAAAAAA
>ML811394.1:333515-345100 GCA_009831015.1 Picea engelmannii | reverse complement strand
GTGAAAACTCGAATCTCTATTGAGGTGGCACATAATGTTTCAGCATTCTGCCATTCACAGGTCCTCCTGGCAGATCTGTCCCATCAACGTTGTTTAGCAAGAAAGCATTGTTTCCCCTGAAAGCTTGGATCATGTATGGTCCTATCCACAAACTGTCAAACTTTCCATGCTTTACCTTGTCTTCATTTCTGGCATCCCATCTCAGCACCAAATCTCCTAGCTCAAAATCATCCTCCTTGGTTCGTTTGTCAAATATCTTCTTCATTTTTTCTTGGATTACATGAGTCTTGTTGAAAACTTCCTCCCTAGACTGCTGCAAATGGATCATTTGGTTGATCCTTCTCTGTGAGTCATTTGGATCAGCTTGTACATCTTGAAGCAACTTCATGACAGGGACTCCTAAAGAAGTGGGGAAAACTACCTCTGTGCCATAGACCAGCTGGTATGGTGACATACCAATTGACCTTTTGGTGGTCAGTCTATCAGCCCATAATGCGAACACCAACTTGTTGTGCCATGATTTCTTGTTTTCCTACAATATTTTCTTGATGATATTTACCAAGGTTTTTTTGAAGATTCTGCCAGCCCATTCCCTTGAGGGTAGTAGGCTCTGGAATGCCCCAAACCAATGTGATACTGGTTTCATAAATCTATAAGCTTCCTCGACCGAAAAGAAGTTGCATTGTCAGTTATGATCTTTCTAGGACATCCAAAGCGAGACAAAATATTATTTTCAAGGAATTTAATAATAATAGAGTTAGTGGCTTTCCTACTTGGTACTGCTTCGATCCATTTGGTAAAATAATTGGTGGCAGTGAGAATCCACCTATGTTGACCTGAAGAAGGGGGGTGTATTTATCCAATGAAGTCCAGTCCCCATTGCTGGAAAGGGGCTTCAACTGAGATCGGTTTCAGGGGGAGAGGCAGGAGTTTCCTTTTGCCTTCAAATAGTTGACATTGATGACATGCAGTCACTTTATGATGCACATCGGCGAACAGGGTGGGCCAATAGAAACCAGCTCTGAGTATTTTGTCGGTTGTGACCTTCCAGTTCAAATGGCCACCACATTCTCCTGTATGAAACTCTTGTAACACTTTATCAGCTTCATCTTTCAGTAAACAATTTAACAGAATGCCTGCAGGATCTTTCCAATACAAATTGCCTTCTAGAATACAGAATTTTAAGGCTTTCAACTTTAAAAATCTAGCTTTAGTCTTAGTCAAACTAGGGGGAGCTTGTAGATTTTGCAAAACAAAAATAAGTTCTTCATACCATGGAGAGTTGAGAAATACCTCTCTCACACTTGGAGTCGCCATCTCGCCCTGTTCATCTGCTGCAGCTAAAAAGTTAATGTCAAGAGCATGGAAATTTGATTCAGCCATTGATTTTGCTAGGCCTTGACCCTTGATTAGTTTTGTTGGCTTAATCTCTATATCGTATTCTAAAATGAAAACAATCCATTTTCCCCTTCTTCCATCAAGATTGTCTTGTGTCAAAATGCCTTTTACTACCACATTCAGAACATAAGCTATGGTGTGGGAATGAAGAATGTAGACTCTAAAGTCTTTTATAGCTTTCACCAAGGCAAAAACTTGTTTCTCCATTATCTTGTAATTCAGAGCAACGTCTCTCAATGCTTTACTGAAGAAAGCTATGGGATGTTCATAACCTTCACTGTTCTTTTGTAATAATACCACTGCTATAGTATGTTCGGAAGTGAAAGAAAAAAGATAGAAATCCTTAGTAAAATCAGGACTGATTAAGACAGGGGCCTCTGTGAGTGCTCGTTTGAGTTGTTCGAAAGATTGTCTGGACTCAGAGTCCCATTTTATTTTTACATCCTTTTTTAGCATATTTGTAATGTTTCTGAGGAGCTCTGCCAGATTGGGAATGAATCTTCGTAGAAAGTTTATTCTCCCGATAAAAGACTGTAGTTCTTTAAGGTTTCTTGGGTGTTCTAGTTTTTGTATGGCCTCGATTCTACTGGGGTCTATCTTGATTCCATCCTTGGAGATGATGTGTCCTAGCAGTTTTCCTTCCTCTATCCCGAAAAGGCTTTTCTTATGATTTAACGAAATCCCAAACCTTCTACATTTCTCGAAGACTCGTCTGAGGTGTCGCAGGTGTTCGTCATCAGATCGGGAAAACACAGTTACATCATCTAAATAGACGACAATAAACTTACCCGATTCTTCTATGAAGGCGATATCCATCGCTCTTTGGAATGTGGCTCCTGCGTTCATCATACCAAAAGGAATTTTCACATACATGAAAGTGCCCCATGGTGTGGTGAAAGCAGTTTTGTCTTGGTCATCCGGGTGAACTAGGACCTGATTGTAACCCGAGAAACCATCCAGCAGAGAAATTTGACTGGATCCGACCACCCTTTGCAGGATGTGGTCCATTTTCGGCAAGGGGTAATCATCCTTCAAGGAGACCTTATTCCGATTTCGGAAATCTATGCAGAGTCTGATTTCCCCAGATTTCTTACATGTAGGGACCAAATTAGAGGCCCATTTGGAAAAACGCAATGGGACTATGATTTTGGCATCGTAGATTTTTTTGATTTCCTTTTCTATCAGAGGGAGCAACTTGGGATTTATCCTCCTAAGTTTCTGTCTGAATGGTTTTTGGTCTTCCCTTATTGGAATCCTGTGTTGTATGATGCTGGTATCATAAGCTTTCAAATTCTCATAACCCCAGGCAAAGACATCCGAATATTCTTTGAACAACTCAATGTATTTGAGTTTTTTCTCTGGGGGTAATGATTTACACAGTTTGACTATCCTGGGTTTCTCTTCAGTCCCTATATTATAGTCTTCTACCTCTTGTCCATGTGCTTCAATTTTGGGTTTTTTAGCTACGTCGTTAAAATCAAACAAGTCCTCTAAAGGAACTAGACCTCTAGGCAAAACATTGCTTTTCAAATGTAAAACATCAGCATCCATTTTGTCATCACCTAATTCTCCTGAATCTACGCTATTTACACTATCAACCTCAAAATCAAAACTATTTACATTTTCATCTTCGTTCTCTAAATCTATATTTGTACATTCAAAATCGTTTTTACACTGCAAAAAGTCTTCTATTTGATCATCATTACCAAACACTTTCCAGTACCTGATATTGTCGAGAATGGTTGGTCTGCATTTCACCTCAACAGTGTATGGGTGAGTCGAGCGGAAATGAATCTTACATGTGGTTGCTGACGTAGCCAACCCATCCGCAAGAATGTTTTGTCCCCTAGGCATTACCTGCAAGTCAACTTCAGTGAAACATCTAAGGGCATCAAGAACTGCATTCCTATAAGCCCTAAGACATGGGTGTTTGGCAGCGTACTCACCTTTGATTTGCTTGATTGTCAATTCAGAGTCACCACTTACCATTATCTGTTTAGCACCAACTCTTTTCAAAAGCTTCAAACCGAGCATCAGGGCTTCATACTCAGCAATATTGTTAGTGCATTGGAAATTTAATTTGTAAGAATGGTTTTCTGAATACTTGTTTCTGTGATTATGCAGCCAGACTCCTACTCCAGCTCCTTCTTTGCTCACTCCTCCATCAAAATCCATGCTCCAGAAATCAGCAGGTAACTCTTCAGTTATCACGTTCTTCATCCTTGCTACCTCAATGATTTCTTGGCCTTCATCTTGACTAGATGTATCTTCCACCAGTTGAGTATCTTGTTCTCATGTGTCACCATCATTGTACAAGATAAACGAATCCAAGTTGGAATGCGTAGAGTAAAGGGAGTAGTTGTGCAGTTTTTCTTGGCTACTGACCATGTACTTCATCAATGTTTCTCTGTATAGCCTTCTTTGTTGCCCGAAAATTGGGATAGTGGCATAAGACATATCTAGCTGAAGGGTTCCTTTCAAATTAGCACCCCAAGACCGGGATAGCAACATTCCATACTTCGGCGGTATGTCTGCAACTACCACATCCATTACCATGCTCTTCGCAGGAATCTGAGCCAAGGTGATGCATAGGTCCTTGATCAAACCAATATATCTAATTTTATTGGAGTCGAATGAGTGTAAATCCTTGTAAGGTCTGATGACCTCCAGTCCCAGTTTCTCCATTATTGCTTTGGGAATCAGAATGTGGGAAGCACCCGAATCCATCATAGCACTATGCAAGATCAGGTCATGTATGTTTAGAATGATGTAAAAAGGAGCGACCTCACCAGTATCATCTCGACCATCTACTTCAGGTCCGAACAAAAGTTCGTGTTGATCATCTGTAAGGTTCACGGTATCTGAATGATTCGTTGATCCTATGGTTAAGGATTTTGTGCCTATGTCAGGTTCAATGGTCAGTGCCTTAATCACCTGTGAATGATAAACATATTTGTTCATCAACTCGGTAAGTGGGATGGGAATTTTTACTTTGGCCAATTCCCCCTCCAGGATGAAAGGTGTAGGAGCTCTGCCTTGGCTCATCAATTATGGTTTGTCCACCATATTCTTCTGTCCAGAAGTACTTGGAGGATTAATAGGTGAAACCTCGGGCTGTGATGGCCTTTTCAGAATAGTAAGGTTTTTCTTCTCAGGAGCTTCAACAGTGCCCTTCTTAGGAATATTCTCGGCAGCTGGCTAAGAGGCCTTATTGGTTTCGACTATCTTCTTCGTTTCAATCGCCTTTTTTGGGGAAATCCCTTCTGTCTTTTTACTTCGCGGATTATACTGTCGGTGTACCTCCAAAATGGCATTTTCGAATGCCTGTTGTTCTGCATCTTCAACTTCTTCACTTACTTTTATTTGGTTGAGAAGAAAAAGTTCTTTCTCTTCTTGGGTAAGGAAAATAGCTTCGTTGTCGTGAATGCCCATGATATTTATGTGAGTATCCTCCAGTTCTTCGATTACTTCCTCCCCTTCATCAACATAATTTTCTTGCAGGGGAGGTCTGATCTGCTGATCTGGACCCCTCTACTCCCTTTGATCCCTAGGATCTCTCGGTCTGATTTGGGGAGGGTTTCTCCTAAAGTTAGGGTTCCGAACCTGAGGAGCTGGTGGATTTTCTCTTGGAGGATTTTTGTCTGACACAGTAAGCCTTTCCATCATTCTTTCCATTGCTCTGGCCAAAGAGTCCAATTTGGAATCTGAGGTCGACGTGGAAGGTTCTTCTTTAATTGTGACTCTCCTCTCTGACCTCTGACGTGCCCTTTTTGCCAACAAATTAGCCTCCACACTTATAGCACTTTTCTTCATGTCTTCCAGGGTGGTGGAATTTCTTTCCCTTAGTTGGTATGACATGTCAACTTCAAAACCATCGAGGAATTTTATTAATGCCAAACCCTGTTGAGGTTTGATTTCAGCTGGGATTGCGTTATACAGGTTGTTGAAACGAGTGCAATAATTTTGCACTATTTCACCTTGATTTCTTCTGATATTTTCATATTCTGACAAAATTTGTAGAGGGTTTTTCTTTACCTCCCATCTGTCTAGAAAAATCCTTTGGAATGCGGTAAGGTCAAGGACCAAGGCGGCACACAACCCTTTGTACCATTTTTTAATGTCACCTGTCAAACTTTGGGCAAACAATCTCATTTGAATGTTAGCTTCATCTACTTCATGCAGATCATAATAATCATTCATTTTATCTACGTGTTGTTTTGCGCTCAAAGGTCCTGTTGCATCGAACTGTGGAAGTCTCGTTTGATAGTCTTGGGGCATAGCATGTAGAGGCGTAGCCAACACCAAGGGAGCATACCGAGCTGCCATGATCGGTGGAGGAGGTGGGATGACAACCTGGATGATCGATGAGGTAGCGACTGAAGACGAGGATGAGGAGGGACTGGATAGCACTGAGGGAGTGATTTGCGTTTTAGTCATGGGAGACAGAACATCGGGGGTTCGGGGTTGCAAAATAGTTGGGTCGAAGATGATTACAGTCACAAAACTATCGGACCGTGTTCTAACCAGGCTTTGTTGTGGAAATATGTCAAGGTCAGGGTTTTGAAAGGTAACAGGTTTCCCTGAAAAGGAAAGGGACTTATGAAGGGGAATATGACTCATTGAGCCTTCAACTAAGGTCTTTTTCCTGAGCAACTGTTCGGGTTATCTGTCACTATCGCAGGTTCTGGGTCTGGATGAGATCGAGTATAAACTTTCTTGGGAGCCAGAATTCTTTTTGGTTTTTATATATATACTTTTTAGTTTTATGAGTCCGAAAATAATATGTACAAATTTCAATCAACCTCTAAACATTACTTTCTTCTCAAATTTGCAAAATTCCAGGAACAAACTTTCTTTTTAGGGAAAAGAAAAAGTGAAATTATTAATTTTATTTTCGTCCCCAGTGGAGTCGCCACTATGTTAGCATTTGGTAAATTTCCTAGAGGTTGACAACAGAAGAAATATACAAAGGTAACTTTATCCAACCACTTTTGAAGCTGGGATCTATCCCTTCCAACTTCAGAGAGGGATCTCTCTATTAGATTTAGCTATGTTTCAAATTTCAAATATAAGGCTAGGTAAAGAAATAGATTGGTTTTGTAGTCAAAGTATTTTTTTGAATTGGTTGAGACAGTCTACACATCCATTGGGCTATGGGCTCTGTGTTTTAATAAAATATGAAATACAAACCAGAAATGTGAAGGAAAACTTCCACAGGGTGAGATAATATACTCACTGGATCTTTTAGTATCTTAAATGATGAACAAAAGAAAAGATGAGAAATATAATTTCAACTAAGAAGTAGTTAAGAATTTCTTAATTGAAAACACCAGTAGATAAACACTAAAATCTTTCGAGTCAGAAACAGGGTATACAAGATAAATCCTGCAACATTCGTTACTCTTAAATATTAGTTTCAAAAAACAATATGATAACAAAGCGAGAATAACATTCAATTTAGAGAGGAAAACATCACCAGTGAATACACGCAAGAATCATGTAAAAGTGCCTCCTTTTTTATTAATGGAAGATGTCTTCAAAAATGTTACAGTCTAATAGCGTCAGGGTGTGAAGATCAACAACCCCCAATACTTCAAAAGGTGAAGTATTTATAACTCAAACTACAAACGTTCCTGTCATAAATGACCAGGATGTGCTAAATCTATTTTTAGCCTAACTAATTTAACAAATTTCCTAAATCTAGGAACTGCTTGATGACTTGGTGTAACTGCACGCTGATTTATGGGTAGACCGTTGATGAAGTCTTTGCATGACCTCATCTGACTGTATAGCTGACTAGACCTGGACAACTCATCTACTAGTCGATCAAATCGCAGAGTTTCTCCCATCTGAGGTGACTGGGCATGTTGACTTTGAGTAGTCTTCGATACACTTCGTCCATTTCTGTATACTTGGCGAATGTAGGCTTGGTGAGGAAGATGTATCGAATCTCATGTTGGATGCCGATGTCCCACTGAAGGGCATCCAGAAATGCCTTGCCGGTTATGCTCCCTTGAATCCATGCAAACTTTGAGCTGTCCTTAGACACCTCAGCCAATCTCTTCTTGTAATCTGGGAGTGTCATCAGTTTATCATTAATAACCTTCAGCCCAGGTAGACCTTTCTTCTAGAGAGCCTCAATCTTACTGAAGAAATTTTGTACCCCCTGATCCATGGCCTTAACCTTTTCTTCTAGCTGAAGAAGTAGTTGTCTCTTGGTCAAAACTCTTTTGACCTCAAGGATGGTCTCTGTTCTCTCTTTAATCTTTAGCTCTTCCAGCTCCTCCCTGGTCTTAGAATTGAGGAACTTGATGATCTCATTTGCTTGTGTTGGCCTATCTCCCAATTCTACTCTGATCTTCTCAATGGCTTGTTTTCTCCTCTGGACTAACTCATTCTTCTCAAACATGATCTGGATCATGGGCCATATCTCATTCATGGACTTAGTGATGTCTGTCCATACACTCTCTTTAACCTCGGCCAATGTCTTTCCTGCCACTGTTTGTTTCTGGAGCTGTTGTAATTCCTGCTTGAGCTACTCTGTCACCTGATTTTCCTTCGATAGGCTGGTCTGGAAAGAATATTTGAGTTCTTGCAGGTTCTCAATCTCCTTTTTTAGCCTGCTGATCTCTGTCTCCTGCAGGTTCATCCTTTCCATGGATTCAACCAGATCGACCGTCTTCTCCTGAGATGTCGATGGAGTCGTGGATGGGACTTCTGTCACTGATGTTGTGCTCACTCCTGCAATTGGGATATCACTCAATGGAATGACTTCCATTGGCTTCAGTTGCTCTTTCTCTTTTAACAGTTTCTCCATCTCAACTTCCATTTCTCTAAGCTGTGCGTTCTGCTCCATGAGCAACTTTAGCATCTCATCCTTCTCGCCTTCTTTCTCTGCTATCTCCTTCGCCTGCGAGTCTTCTATGGGTGGGAGCTTCAGTTGTTTCCTCAAGGATTCTATATCAACATTCTTCTTCTTTATCATTTCCTCTGCTGCTTTGACGTTCGAAGGATCATAATCGATCTTGAGGACCAGCTCCTCCAAAGTTTTGATCCTATTGTCCTTTGCGAAGTATGAAATCTTCTCCATTTTGAGCTGTGTTTGAACATTGTTCAGGGACACTTGCAATTTAGATGCTGAAGTGGAAGCGTGCGCCAACGTGTAGAAACCCATTTCTCCGGTCTGCTTGTGCAGATCCATCTGATTAGCTGGGTGCACATCCTTTGTCTGAAATTCGAAGGTGGCCCTCTTGTAGTCGGTGATCACCTTGGGATCAGGTACCTGTGCTTAGAGGAAGGCCATGTGCATTATGTCTTTCTCTGTGTCAAATGCAGACAACAACCTATGTTGCGCTGTCGACGTCTGCTTCCAGAACTCAGCGCAAGTACTATTGGTAAGGGCCTGGTTCCTTTTCTTGATCAGCTCGTACTTCTCAAAAATGCTCAGCTTGGGTCCAGTCTTTCCTGGTTGAGTGTTCAATGGGGAGTTTAAAGATTTCTTCGGCAATACTGGGGTGATGTCCTTATGGAGGCTCGACCCGAAGGGTGGAATAACAGACTTGGTCACTGTGGTCAGTGGGGCCTCTTTTTCCCCGATCGAGCTAGGGACTGAGGAAGTCTTAGGCCTCTTAGTATGTAGCTGGAATTCCTCGGAAGATACCTCAGTGACAGGAAGAGATAAATCCTACCTCGGCCTCTTCTCTTTTGGGATCTGTGGCATGGTCGTTGGTGGCACAGTGGTCGGGGGAAACTGATGTTCCACTTCGACCAATGTGTTGGGCTCCCACACTGTCTGATTGACGAATTTCTCAATTTTGGGCTTGGACACATGAACATACGGGATGTTCTTGTTTTTCACCCTCATCTCTGAGATGATCCCATAAGGATCATAGTGCTATGGGAAGCTCATGAAGAACTTCATTTCTCTCAACATCATGTCTTCCTCTTCCCCGACGCCACGACTATTGCAGATGAAGGAGCCAATCTGCCCCTTGATTCTAAGTTGCTGCTTTTTCTTCAATGATACAAAATGAATATCATCTGAATTTATAATCTGCCTTATATATTATAGAGCAAAGATTCTGACAGGAAAATACTTGGGCAGCTTATACAGTGCCAATTCGCACCTGTATACTCTGATCTCGGTATGATTTTGATACAGGTACCAATCCCCGGTCTTTGTGTTGTCCAAGAGATGCAGGATTCTCTGGACTTCGTCATTTATTCGAGGTTCAGGCCTGCTGCTCAGCATACTTACCACTGGGTGGTAGAACTGATCAATGAACGCCTTGAAACTGTACTCTGTGGAGTTGTGCTTGAGCAAGGAAGTCCATGCTATGACTGCCTGAGGTTTGCCATCTTCATCCATCTTCTGCATGGAAAAACTAAATTTATCCGCCTGGAAAAAGACGAACAAGTAGGCTAGTATTGATGAATATTTGAACATGCCTTCCGTGCCAAAATTCACAAACTGTTCGTAAATATTGTCTGCCAAGAATGTGCTGAAATCAAACTCGGTGGTGGGCTTTTCATTAGTGGAGAAAATAGATATAAAACCCAGAATGGGCTCATCTACCCACTGGTCGGAATAGTATCCTAACAAAGCACAAAGGGAGGAGATGACTTGGTTTCCCTTAGTTGAGAACATGGAGAACGGGTAAGGAGGGTTTGTGGAGGGAAATTGAGTGGATGTGGGAAGGAAAAGCTCGAATATTTGAGCTCTTTGGGGAAAAGTCATTCTCTAGTACAACTCTGTAAGGATTTCTAGGTTGAAGGGAGACGTAGAGTCGGCTCAAGGAATTTTCATCATCTGGTCTATGGCTTCGGGCATGATGAGGAATAGGATCTCTCCATATGAGGAGATGGAAAATCTTTGCTTGGGGATATAATGAGCTTGACACTTGAGAGAAAACTCGGGAAAATGGTTGATCTAAGGGAAAAGGTAGAGGGGTAAATTGGACTCCCAGAGTCCAATTTCATCACTTTGGTCCAGGAACACTTCTCTGAGCCATGACTGGAGGTCTAAGAAATCAAAATTGCATTTGGTATCTGCGATTAACTGGTCTTTGTCGACCAGTGGGATCCTGTCCAGGTTGACAGGAGGCGAGAGAAACGGATTCTCCTCTCCTTCTGCTTGTTTGGACTTTGGCGCCATTTCTGCAACAGTACCTGCAATAAACACAATGTTACTGGGGGTGACTGACTGTGGATGAGGGCGACGGAATGTAATGGAGGAGTAAGCGGTGAATTTCCCTGGTGCAATGGGTGAATAGCGAAAGTAAGGGAAATAACGGTAGTTTTATTTAAATTGGGGTCGGTTGGGCACGGGAGACAGGTCAACTGGATAACGGATAGGCTATCCAGTAATAAATGGACAATGGGTCATTTGAGGGTGAGATGGCAGGTGACGGTGGCTGAAAGATACAGATGGGTGACGTGGCGGCTAGGGATTGGAGGTAAAAGTCGTAATAAGGGGCTTGCCATGAGTGAAAGGGGGGTAGGACTGACAACAGTTATGGGACATGACCGGTTTGAAAAAGGTGGAAGGTGACGTCCGGAGGTGACAGAGGTCTGTCAGATAGCAGATGGTGACGAGACTTCGGGGCAAATAGATTGATGCCACGTATAACAAGGGACTCGCTAGAGGGAGATTACCATTCTGGACCCCCCCCCCTCGGTTAAAAGCAGATCATCTGGGGTGGCCCGAAAACCATTTTGGATCGTTGATATGTGCACCTGTATCTGAGTCGCAGATCTAAGAACGCTCTTTATCACTCATTCCGGACCCCCCCCCCTTCCATTAAAGGCAGAATGGATGAGGGGGTCTGGAATCCAATATTGACCGTTGATTTAAGCACTCAACCCTGGGCCGTCCAGATGTGTGCAAATGTTATCAGCGATTCCGGACCCCCCCCGGTGAAAAGAAGAACGGTCGGGGGGGTCCGGAATTCTCTGTACACCGTAGATCTAGGCGCTGCGATCAAGACCGTCGATATGTGCAGGGAGCATAAATGGGGAGCGGAGAATACATGCGCTGGAAAAAACTTAAGATAAATGCATTTTATGGGTTTTTCCCCAAACTTTTCAAGTAGACACCACCATGGGGTTTCGACCAAACGATCTTCTAAGCATATGAAACATGGTGCAACATTGACATCAAGATGGTTTTATTGGAATGAAACAATAAA